>PVIJ01008343.1:0-75079 GCA_004024925.1 Scalopus aquaticus
GAAGGAGCCGGAGGGAGGGAAGGGAAAGGGCACAAAATGGAATAGAAAAGAACACAAGGGACCATGGAGATGGATCACGGGTGAATTGGTGGTGGGCTACCCAAGGGGAATGCAAAATGTAAAAGACATAAATAACAATAAAAATATATATTATAATAAAAAAAAAAGAAGAAGAAATGAGAGGAGAGCATAACGCTAAAGAAACTGTGGCTTCTACCTTGTGGTTTCCATTTGTCCTCAGGAAACACAGTTTACCAGAAACTGTTTTTGTACTTGGTATTCTGCCTTTGAGTTTTCTAAGAAACTATGTCTTCTCTGCTGACAGAGTGGTATTCGGTTTATGAATGAGCATCAATTGAATAAATTAATTGATCTTGAAAATATATAGCTTGTGTTTAAAAATGTGTTCCATTTTACCAATCTGGGGATGGTTCTATACTTATATACTTTTAATTATGAGAATTTATTTTCTCCTGGAGTTACTAGTTCCATCTGGGGTAGAGAAATATCTCACACTCATTTGAAAAGAGGGTTGAGGATGGTTTTGTTTAATGGGAATATTCACAAGGTGAGAAAGAAAATGTCTTATCTTAAAAGGTGTCTCAAGAGTAGTCAGATGCAGAAATAAGAGATCCAGGTGTGGGCCTCCCTGGTGGCCTAGGGGTTAAATCTCAGCATTATCACCACTATTGCCTGAGTTCGATCCCAGGCCAGGGAGCTAACCCACATGGCACAGCAGACCTCTCCTGTCTCGCCTGCTGCTCCCCTTAGCATTGTATTTTAATAAATCTGCCTGTTCTGGTCCCTAATCTGTGTCTGGTGAATCATGTCACCTCCCACCCTGCACCTCTGGCCTAGACCCCAGTTCTTCTATACAATAAATAAATATTTTAGAAAAAAGATCCAGGAGCAAGATTTCAAAAAGTTTGAATCAAAGTGCATTAACCTTGAACTTCTAATACAGGATTCTTCATACACATGGATAAGGGTGAATGAAAATCTGGTTAGAATTCCATGTTGGAAAGATGCACTAGATTCAAATAAAGAAAATTATTCATCATTGTGAGTCTAATATCATAGGTAACACCCACAAAGGAGTCTAATGTCATAACCAAAGGATGATTTTCTTGTGCAGATACAAAATTGACTCATAGGAAAGGTAAATGGGGGTTTGGGGTGTAGAGTCTCCATCAGTTCAGCTAGAAATGTTAGTTTTGCAAAAAGCATCATTTCTGGCATGTTTTGTGTTTCTTGGCTCTTGTTTGCTCCTGCCTAGTGATTCTTAGGATTCAAAGAGGTTGTGCTGCAAAGAGGATGGGCCTAGAACTGAGAAAAATGAATGCATATACAGTAGGCTCTCCTTTAATAGCATCAATAGGCTCTTAGAAATTGCGATTTCCAGCTAAGTGGCACATAAAAGCAGGTATTAGAATAACATTTTTTTGTTCAACATTGTCCAGGAATTTTATTCTCAGCAAAGAATAATGAAACAACATTTTTTGTGCACCTGCTGCATCTTGAAAATTTTGATATTCATGGAGGAAGACTTTGGATATACTGAGATATGTACTTTAAATTGTATTAAAAATGAACAATTATCTAAATATATATAGAATCTAACTAAAACTAATCAATTACAAAAAAAAAAGAACAGACAGCAAAGGAAGATTCCATCATTTGTGGCAGAAAGTGATGGTGACTCAGTTGTTAGAACTGATATTTATTGGCCAAACATGTGTGAAACGCCCTTTAAGCATCACCCCATTTAATAGTCACAAAACCCTGTAATGCAGCCTCTACTGTCTTCTGATTCTGTACTATAGAAATTGTACTTGAAGCTATTTACACAAGATCACCCAGGTGGGCAATGACAGAAATTTCAAAAATTACATTTTTAAAAGATTTATTTATTTATGCATACAAGAGCTAGGGTGTAGGCCAGAGGTGGGGGGGAGAAGATTCATCAGAGACAGAGTGGGGAGCAGAACAGGAGGATCTACTGAAATCCATTGCTGAGGGGAGCAGCAGGCGAGGCAGGAGAGGTCTGCTGCACCATGTGGGTTAGCTCTCTGGCCAGGGATCAAATTCATGCTGCAGTGGCTGCTGATAGCTTCATAGTGCTGAGAGTTAACCCCTTGCACCACCAGGGAGGCCCACAAAATTGTATTAAGTTTATTGCACTGTCGTTAGTTTACAACACTGTGTATGATTTAGTGTTATAGCCTCACGCCTCTTTAGATACAGTTACCGTGCCACATGCACCACTAAAGCATCAATAATCTTTAACCTAAGCTGCCGGCAGTTTGTTTTCTTACCACTCTAGCAGGATGCTTTCTGTGCTGGTGAGGGATCTCTCAAAAACCTCCTCCTGAATGTCTGATTACATATCATTTCAGTGAAGAAGAAATGTGAGAAGGGCTGTGGGACAGTAAGCACCTTGTCCCTGATAGCAGACTGGATCAAATTATAACAACCTATTTCACTAGTTATCTATTTTGGAAATTGGAAAAGATAGCAACTCTCTAATATACTAGAATATAGAAATTCAATAATGTTGTAGAGCATGACTCAAACAACATCTTATAAAATATAAATGTTGTGTAAAAATGTTAATTTTCCTTCCATGGAATTTCTTAAATGTGTTTCAAGGAAAATGTATAAGATGTCTGTTCCGATTTTACTAGAAGTTAGTGCTAGTTCAATGGAATCAGTAGCAGAGTAATTTTCACAGAAAAAAAATTGTAAATATTTGATCATGCTGAATAAAATAACACATCATGACTACTTATGTACATAAGCATACTATTTTATGTCATTGACAAGTAATTTTGCCTTGTAAATGGAATTGAATATCTTGTGGTATCTTGTAAAGGACATAACTTTTTATATTCTCTGTTCCAAACATAATGTGGAGAACAATTAATATATATAAGATGTTTATATCTATTAAATGCTTTTGAACAAGCAAACGGTGTTAAATTCAATGGTACTGAATTGGAAATTTTGTGAGTTCAGATACCAGCATTTTTTTCTAAGCTGGGTTCAGGATAAAAGATGAGAGTGTTCTGTAATCTCTAAGATGTTACATTTGGAAGATCCATGTAGAAAACAAACAGGTTTCCAAAAAATTGCCAAAAACAAGGTCTATTCTGGATCAGATTTATAGTAAATTAAACTTCAAATAAGTTATATAGAAGGATTGGGCAAGAAGAACACTTCAGAATAGATTGCCGATTTATTGTTTATGATATTTAGACATTACTGGTGATAGAAAAAAAGTATGAAAATACTGAATAGGTGAAATGTCTTTAATTTTGAGGAAAAAAATGTATGAAATGTATACTAATTCTGTAAGGTGAGTAAACAGGGATGTATGGAATCAGCTTTAAGGGAGTTAAGGGGGATGACTCCATATTCACATATTCAATGTTACCATTTTCAACAACATTGTCATTTCTCAGTTACACATGATACATTTGTACAATCAGCAATATTGTCCATTGACTGGCTGAAGGAAACAGGCTTATGAAATTTTCAAGAGCAGTGGAATGGAGAGTCAGAAAATATATCCTGGGGTGAAAGGAAGGGGTGCAGAGGTGATGAATGTGGATGGTGTTAGAACATTGGTGGTGAGCACAGTGCGATACACACACACAGTGGAGGTATGAAGCTGTACCCTGAAGCTTACACAGTACTATAATAACCTGTCAATGAAATTTTATTTGAAAAAAGAAAGAAAATATATCCAACTAACTTAGGGTTTTAAGAATGTTCTCAATAAATCACATACTGACAAAAGGAAATTTAAGAAATTAAATATTTTCCTTGCACCAAAAAATGAATCGGTCTAAGTTTCATAAAAAAAAACTAGTTGTGGCAAAACTTTGGAAATCATTTTGTTAAATGCCAGTCTCCACTTCTTAGCCATATCAGAGTGTTATCCTGCCCCTATCAAAATACTTCCAATTATTAAATGTTTATTTCATAGGTTAGCTAACGTTGTCTTGGAAGTACTGATTGCTTAAATTCTCTAAAGTCTGTCTGCAAGGAACAACCAAACCATACTCATGCTATACATTTTGAATTGACCAAGTCAACCTACTTCTGTTACTGAGGCTTCCTGACTTACAGAAGATGATGGCTATAACCTGACTGCCCAAAACAAGTCCATCCTTCAGCTCTTCCTCAAGTGGTAATTCAGATTGCTAAGGATTCCCAACCTAATCCTCTATTAAAATTTATGGCAATGAACTTTTTCTTTATCAATTAAGGGACAGCTCACAAAATGTAATATACTAATGTGATCAAATATGCTACTAGATAATCTCTTTCAGCATCTTCGTATTACACCATAACTCCCTTGTAATAATGGAATATTCAAATTCCTGCTCAATCCTTAAATCTCACCAAGTACCCCACTTCAATCCCATTGATGCAGCTGTCTGCATTCTTAGCTGTGTATGCATTTCCACTTGGTTATTGTGACCTCTGTAAGTCCACAAGACTCTTGGTCAGAATAGCATTCATGGGTCCTATAAGAAATGTTTTCTACATATAGACCCAATAAGGACTCTGACTTTTTCTCGTCCTAAAAAAAAAAAGAAAAGAAAAAAAAGAATGGACCGTTTTCTTTTAATCTATGAAACAACTCCATTTAAATACTGGAGAACTGAAATAGAATAGATGAACCAATAATTATGTATGGATAAAGCTTTTGTGAGACAAAGTTATAAATGTTATTAAGCCAGAGTAATGAGGAAATGATGCAACTGATGTTTTGGGCCCACGGTGAGTAATTGAACAGTTGAACAGGTGAATGCACTCAAAGGACAGTGATCCCAGGCCAACCCAGCAGGCTTAAAGAGCATAGACACCATTATCTGAAGGCTGTTGTGGCTGGTGCTATAGCCCCTAATTGCACACAATATTATACTTTGTTCCCTAGGACCTGGGAAAGAGTGATGCCAGCAGTCTCTCTAAGGCATGTGATTCCAGTTCTCTTTTGCGGGAGGTAGGTGTGGAATTTAAGAGTCATTTCTTTTTTACCCATCAAAAGTAGTTATTAATATTCAGGAACTAAGAATATTTTAATCCCCGTGCTATTCCCATAATTAGGTCTCCAGGATACATAGGGAAGCTGATGCAACACCCCTTTTCTTCATACCTTTCCACCTTTGGTAGCACTTACAACGACCCTCTGACCGGGGCCTGATGGATTCCCTTGCTTCTCTCCTACTGTGTTAACTTCTCCTCTGCCTTCGAACCTCTTTCCAGAACAGGGTCTGAAATGTATTGAAAAGTCAGTGTAGATGACTATTTGCCATGTTTCAACCTTGATAGGGCATGGGGAATCACCTCTTACGGAATGACACAGGTGAGCTGCGGCTGGAATGCACATCACACCAGGGATTCTCCACTGTGGGGAGCACTGCTCCCCTGGGGGGTGCCTCACGGTCATTTTGCATGTGTGCTGGGAATGGAGAGTTCCAGAAAGGATATTCAACATTGCCATTGCCAACCATGGAATTTAATTTATGCATTAATCTTATGTAACAAAGGGAAAACATTGGATATTTATTTTATGAAAAGGCAATATGGTTTAATCTGATTTACTTTATTATAAATTAGCTCACATGAAAATCATCAACAGGAGGGACTGACCCACCTACTCTTATTGGAGCGAGCCCAATTTCCAATGATTAGGGCGATTTAAAGCCCCAGGATGGAGCCTGGTCTCCAGTAGGCATTAGTAAGCATTGCTTCATCTGTTGTAGATGGCCCAGGAGCATTCTGCAACACCACCTGCTCGACCGACACAGCTGGGTGTTCTGACTCAGGGTTTCCCGTATGTATTTTATAATCATGAGAAACAAGTGATAAACAGACACGTTCCAGAGCCCCACCACAGACGCCCTGAATCACAGTCTTTAGGGATGGCCATGGGCGTATGTATGTTTAGCTAATGCTCAGGTATACCTCACATAAGAAGAATCTACTTTATAGTTGTTAACACAATCACCATAATCTACAGCTGGGCCTTTTAAACTTAGTCAACACACTCCAGTTTCCTTCATTCTGCTGGTTGGCATTTAGGCCTTTATCTGACACATTTAAGCGTCTGCATTAGCAGATATCTGGATGATGGGGTTACGAAGACAAACGAAAAATAATGCCTGCCATCGAAAACATGTGGTCTAGTAAAGACACTGGCATACACATCAAAAAAAAAAAAAAATGCAGTCTGGTCCCAGCAAGGGTAAGACTAAAGTGATACTGAGGTTGGACAAAGGCGAGAAACTAACTCTGCCTGGGAAGTTGAGTGAGGCTTCTGTGAAGAGAAGAGTTAGCAGTCCTGCGGGGGAGGGGGGTGCTGAAAAGAGAACACATGAAGAACTCACTGCAGGGAAGGCCTGGCTTCACGTCACGGGGCAGTATGTAGTTCAGCAAGGCGTGGATACTAGGGGCTTTGAGAAGAGGGACAGAAGGTGAAGGGCCTAGTCCTTAACAAGTTTCAATTTCATCTCATTGGCAACGGAGTAAGTTGAATTTGAAACTATCAGCATATCTCTATAGGCAATGAATTTTTTTTTTTTTGCAAATATTAATGACAAATATTAATGCAAATATTAATGACAAAACATTGCAAAAATTAATGACAGAACAGAGAAAGCAAGAGGTAGTAGCGGGCAAGGAGAGCAATTAGGAAAATGGGGTGTGGCAGTAGGGAGTTCCTACGATCTGAGCCCCATCAACTTACTGGCTTCGAAATGACTGTGTCTCCTACCCAGGCCTTTGGAACCAACCTGAACAGTGTGATGCTCCCCAACTTGAACAGTATGATGCTCCCCAAAATGGTTAGAAATATTTCTTTATTTAGATTATCCACTGGAACAAAATAGAATTTCACAAAAATTCAGAACAAAGTTCTTTGTACTTTTGGCTTAGGTAAGAATGAATCAAATGAAACCAACCTACAAGGCATCACACTTTGAGACACTAAGCAATATTTTTAATGCCTTATCCTTCAGACTGTCAAGTTTTGCTTCCCTGTTTCTATTATCTACTTAATCTATAGGGGAAAATAACACACAAGCATACCTCCATACCATTTATGTTTAGCAGGGCACCGTACCCTGAATAAATTGCATGCCATCTGTGTCCATTTTTCAAAATTTTACTATGGGTTTGGGTGATGATTGTGTTTCAGTGTACCTTCATCAAAGGTGACAAATGTCCTCTCTGCTGGGGGATGTTGATAATGGGGAAGACTATGCCTGTTTGGGGGCAAGGGAGATAGTGAGAAATCTCTGTACTTTTTTGCCTTAAACCTATTCTAAAAAATAAATTCCATTAAATAGAAAAAAAAATAAAGCAAGTTGCAGGAAAGTGTATGATGTATGATTCTATATATAGGATTCTATACACACACATGTATATATCAAAACTTATCAAACTATACATTTTAAGATCTGTGCACTGTATATAAAGTATACCTCAATAAAGGAAAAGACTATATATGTGTATAAAATGTATGGCATATACATGTTTTCAGGCACTACTTGACAATTTTTTAAGACTTTAATAATACTGTGTAAGTCTGTAATGGAAGCAGCAACACCTTTGAGTTGATAACAGGACAGTTGTTGAGAGTCAGGTCCGCTCTCCTATAGCTGTAAACTCAATTTACTTTTATAAAAAGTGATAATGATTTTAGTTTAAACAACTAGTGTAGCTATAAAGGGATACCAGGTTCTTAAACAAATAACCTCTTTATAATATTCTAACTTCCTTCGTCAAGGATAGAGTCCATGTGGAAACACATGTCTGCTTTTTTCCCTCAAGAAAATGATACAACATTTAGAACTTATAGTATTTAAAAATATCTCCTCGTTTTCTGAGCACACTGTAGTCACAGAGAGAGAGGCAGAGTGAGGCAAGTCACTATAATTTGTTTTTTTATTCTATGAGCAAAAGCACCTTTGAAAATATATTTAAAAAAGACTTTCAAATATATTCATGAAGTGAATTCAAGAGCCTCTCTCCATAAGTGAACCCATGGGAATCCAAGCACATCTGAACACGAATGACGACACAGGACGTGTATATGTTTGTCCATCTCTATATTGGTTACACATCATTTATAGCTCTCTACATGCCACCTAAGTATCTGTATGTAAGGTTTCCCCTGCCTTTGTAGACTGAAGAATAGCGGACATTCTGTGCATGTGTTAACAAAAGATCTCTGTTCCCAAACAAAAAGGCCCCTCACTGCTCCTGAGAAGGCCTTGGACAGTGTCCAGGGCTGACACTTGACCCTCACTCCTAGGAGGCGAGAGGGAGCATGCTCCGTGTGCCCTGGCCCCTGACACCTTCCCCTGTACATTTAATCAGCCCTGATAAATGAGCTTCCCTGGAAGAATACAAAGGGCCGCTGCTGTATCTGAGCCTGTCCTCCACGCTCTCCCAGACTAAATAGCAGGCAGAGAGGGCTGCAGTTTTGACTCATTCGGAGGCTCTCTTCCCCGCAGTGACCTCTGCTGACCGAGGCGCCATGCACCCTGGACACTGCTCCTGGAGAGGGAAGGTCCTGCAAGCGAAGCTGCCTTCACCGGGCCATAGACTCAACAGAGCCTCCAGTGATAACCTTGGCCAGCTGGTTTCCAGAAGCTGCTGTCTATCTAAGGAGGAGATACTACCCCGACACTAAATGGCAAACAACTGCAGTTGTGTAGAAATCATCATTTTTAAGTCTTTATAAATATAAGGACAAGATGAAAAAAAATCCTGAAAGTCCAGAATATGCCTTTTAGCCTAAAACACAGGACAATTGTGTTGCCTGCTTTTAACTCCAGTCTACTGTTTAAAAAAGCTGATGATATCCATTGTTTATTAGCAAGGGTGAGGAGACCTGGGTTCTCTTATACACTGATGATAGGAGGCCATGTGAAGAACTCTACTTAGACAACAGTTTGACAATACTTTACAGATTCTGAAATGTGCTTATGTATGACACAACATGTCTAAATTCAGAAATCTTCCCTTCAAATCCCAGTGCACCTCCCCAAAGATATGTGTTTAAGTGTGTCTTTTGCAACTTTGTAAGAAGTGGACAAATGCTAGATAAAAACTAGATATCCACTAGCAAGGGGCTGCTGGAATAAAAGATGCATGTTACTTAACACTGTGTATTATTGCTGACAGATAAGGTGCCAAGGTTCCCTATGAATGAAAACATAGTCTATAGAGCAATACATTTATATAATGATTCTATCATGTAACAAACACCAAAAAAGGATGATGGATTCAGGAAAGCAAACACTCACGCACCCCCACATGCATACTAACTAGTCTAGAAGATGTACCAAGTCTGCTTTAAGAGACTACTGTGAGAGATGGTGTGATTAGGAGATGCGAAGGAAAACTTCCAACATTAATTCAATGTGTATCAGTGTTGCTTGAACTTTTATAATTAACTTAATGTTATAGGGTAGTGAACCAAATTCATTTTAAAAATGGAAGTATCTGCCCCTTTCTTACGTGTTTTAAGAACATGGGACAAGACAGGAAAGAAAACAACACACAAAAGATGAGGACACCACCCACAGCCACCTCCAGAGAAAAGCTGTGGTCCAGGACGGTGCCTGCTCTAAACGTGACCCTTTATGACATCAACTTATCTTCTTTTCTTTATTTGGTATTTTCAGATATATGTAAGTGTTTCGCGATGGGAAATCTTACTTCTCATTGATACCCAAATTTTTGAAAATCAGAATTCTACATGGAGGCGATGTTTGAGATGGATCTTGGAGAATGAGGAGTTTTTTAGAGGGGAAGAAATTTGCACCCTAGAGAGAGGGACTGGAAAATGCCTTAGCAGCCTAGGAAGCAGCTGCCACA
Source organism: Scalopus aquaticus (assembly GCA_004024925.1). NCBI lineage: Eukaryota > Metazoa > Chordata > Mammalia > Eulipotyphla > Talpidae > Scalopus > Scalopus aquaticus. The sequence continues at coordinate 9,898 of PVIJ01008343.1, forward strand.
ATACGGTCAGGCCAATGGAAGCATGGTGCAGTCTAGCCCTAGGACACAGCAGGGGTCTGCAGTGAGTCCTGTCCAGAGCTGAAGCTTCTTACTGTGCAGCACGTTTAGACGGCAGTGGGGCTTGCAGAGGCAGAATCTAAATGTGCTTGAGGTCAACTGTTGAAAATTGGTGAGGGTGAGCATGTAAGAGGTTTTCAAGTTGATCCCACTGTAAGGAGGGGATATTTTTGTATTACATAGGAACAGTGGTTGCTACGCTAGCAAGAGAAAAGAGCAAATCTTCCATTCTCTTTTATTATCCATAAAACACTGAAGCGTCTTACCAGGGATAATCTGAGTTTCTGAACCTGAGACACCTCCAATATCTCCTTTGTGTTCTCAGATGTAATTTTAAATCCTTTACAAAGAATGATATTTTTATATAAAAGTTGTCATAATTCATAGTTATGAATTCCTACACTATTTTATTACTCCTCAAAATTATTTAGATTCAGTTTTCCCAGTTTTCTATTTGTCACCAATCTCATCAATCTTGTCTTTTAAGTCTCTCTGAACATCCTTCCTTTCCTTAAGGTGAACTGAGTTGTTAATGATCCAATAACACATCTATTTCAGCAGAAAGTGTCGTAATACTTGGTATAAATGTTGTTTGAATATATGTAAGATATTATTTTCTATGCAAATGTCTGGGTAAGACCAATGGTATGTTAGAAAATATTTCACATTTGATTTTCCAGGAAAAATGAAAAAGAAAAAAACCTATTGTGTAGCATTTGCTTATTTTTGTGTATAGATACTCCCACCCAGGCTAATTTTAAGTTATTCACATGACATCGAGGAATGCAGAATTGGAGAGAAATGTATATACAGTCAGCTCACCTAAGCTGCTCTGAGCTAATTCCTTTCCAAGCACTGCAGGAAAACCTTCTTCAGCATTTGGACTAAACTAGTAGATTAAGTGGGGAAGTCCAAATCACTTCAGCTTCATTCAAATATTAGTTTTTGTGTTATTTATTGAGTGATGCACTATTGGACCCAGCACTAGTGTGTACCAAGTGCTATTCTAGGAAGCAAGGATTTAGCAATAAAATGGTCAAAGTTCATGGAACTTATAGTAAAAGAGAAAGAGAATTTAAAAATAAATGAGTGAAGAAGCTCATATTTCATCTGTTGATAAATGTCATGAAGAAATATAAAGAATAGAAAGAGAAAGTCTGGAAGGAGAAAGGAGGGGTTGGAGAAACCACTGTGTTTTATAGAAGAGGTCATCATGAAGAAAAGATTGAGAAAAATAGAAAAGTTAGATAACAAATTAGGCAAGAACTTTTCAAGCCACAGAAACAGCAAGTGCAAAGGTCCTGAGGCAAGAATATACTAGGTGTGTTGGAGAAACAGCAGAAGCCAGTGGAGCCCAAGCAAAGTGATTATTAGAATTCTCAGTTTGGAAATCCATTGATACTTCCTCAAAAAAATTGGTCTACATTTCCTTTTTCCTTTCTAGTGTCATCAAAATATTTCTACTTAAATGAATAGTTGATATTTAACTTGTCCTTCTCCTTAGAAAGGAAATGAAATATATAGAGATGAAATCAAAGGCCTACTTATAGTTCTAGAATGCTTGGCCTCTGTTTTATATACATGCTAACAAAACCTGTGCCAGGAGAGTCCTACCTGACCTGACCCGGGGCCCAGTCGCCATACGCTGATCGCTCCATTTTTGCCTTAACATCTGCAGCTTGGTAGAAAAGAAAATGCTCTGTATTCACTGAGACTGTCTTTGAATTGTGTGATGTGGTTTCCATTAAAAAGCCATTTCTTCTGTAGTGAAATTATATCTTTTATTTATTTGTTAATTCATCTAACAAATATTTATTGGGCAAAAACTATGCTCTAAAAAATGCACACAGCACTAAAGATAGCAGTGGTCAAAACACATTTTCCTCCTACCATCATGATGATTAACATTCAGTGGAGCAAGCACTCAACAAATATTTGGACCAGTAATTCCAGAAATCTTGTGATGATAAGCATTATAAAAACACATGTTACTGATACACAAGAAATAAATCTCAGACAAAAGATGATTTTCAGTTAAAAATACCTTGGTAGACAAAATGTGATAAATTGAGTTAGAACCAGGGTAGCTTGGAGCTGAATTGGAGTATTCTGTGCTTCTACGGTGAGAAGAGTTGTTACAAATGGTAGGTGTGGAAAGGTGAGGCAGGAATTCAGCATCAGAATTTGAGCAGGAGAGAGATTTAAGACTGAAATTTGATTGGAGGAGGGGATGGCTAGATACTACTTCTGAAGAGCATCTCACACAAGATGGAGAAACTTGGCAAGTGCTTAAAATCAAAGAAAGTTCAGGCTTTTGGGAGACAAACCTCCCTGGGCCCTGGCTCCTCTCTGCCTTGGAATGCACAGGAAGAAGCCATCGTTGCATTCACAAGCCTGAGGCCCAGGATAGTGGGGTGGCAGTGCACTGGCCCTCTCGTGAAGAAAGAGTACTCCCTCTTACAATAACCTGGAGGGGCCAGCTTCTCCAATCAGACCTGATTTGGCACTTATGAAAGGTGCTGCTCCTGGGAAGTGATTGTGGATGAGAACTGAATAGCCATGTTCATCGGGACTCAGTACAAAGGGGAATGTGGAGGTCCCGTGGTCGGGCATGATGCACAGCTTGTTATTGTTGTTTTCTGCCAAAGAATTTTTGAGGGTCTGCTCATCCATCAATGTCTATTCTAAAACACAGGACCTTGTTCTGACCAGGGTGTATTTGATCTATCCATGACCTAACTTAAGGCAGAGTGCTTAAGTCTGCAGGCCTGGAGATGCAATTGGCCAGGGAACCTGAATCATCTTTTGCTCAAGGAGCAAGACCGGCCTCCAGCCCTGCCTGATATGAGGATAGGAAGAGTTTACAGTCCAGACCCTGGCTCCATGGGCTGGATCATCTCTACTGAGCACCCCAGTGGAAGGATGCCCCCTCTGACTCCACTGCCACCATAACAGCAGTCAGGTGCCAACAGGGAGAGAGCAGAGATGAGGTGAGCTGGCAGGCTTGGATGGGCGAGCTTGGTCCTATCGCCAATGGTATAGAGGCTGCTCTGGGATGTAAGGTGGAAAGAATCAAAACCACTAAGTCTGTCTCTCAAACTTATTAGAGAACATTTTTTTTTCTTTGCAGTAAGCTTAGGGTCTAACCAAGGTATATTTTTACTTCTTTTCAAACAATAATGATTTCTCATGAACTTAAAAAGAAAAAAAAAAAGGGAACAGGAAGACTATATGTATCCAGTCTGAGTCTCATGTAATCGGAAGTGTGGGATGTAAAAAGGCTTCCTTGCCAAAAAAGAAACACTGCTGAAATGATACAGAGTGAATAAACCACAGGCCCCCAATTAACAGCAGTGTGGGACACTGTCAGGCCACACACACAGAAGGCAGACTCTCTGGGCAATGTTAAAGGAAGTCGAGAATTGGAAATTCTCAGAAAATAGATAGAGACAGGAATGGGGGTGGGGGTGGGGTTGAGAAAGGGCATTTCAAATAATCTTAACTCGTCTGAGCCAGATGGAATGGTCTCCCTTCCCTAACACAGCAACTTGAGACAAAGCACATGTCTGCACCACAACAAACATTTCGGTAGGGAATAAACAGGGCACATGTCCCAGGAAGCGGTGTTAAAGTCATCTGTGATCTTGGATTTGGCATGCAGGATGCTCTCCCATCAGCCATGCTCCCTGCTGGTGGACCATTTCACTGATGCTGCCCAAAATGTTCTGGATGTTTTGAAATGAGGGTGACCAACTATTTTGGGAGGGGACAGTGGGAAGTTCTTGTGACATGGGACTTTCAGTACTAAAACCAGGAAAATCCCAGGCAAATGGGGTGACTTGGTGATTCTATTTTAGTCTCGCTGGTGTGGGGCAGTTTTTGGCAATCCTTACACTTGTTCAGCCAAGGTCTCAGCCTAGCAGATGGCGTCTGTTCCCCAGGCAGGCGACACAGACTTGGCCCCAGCCCCATGGAGAGATGCTGCAGGCAGAGGCTGAGGGAGGTTTTTATACCAAGGACTGGATGTGAACAATTAAAAGCCAAAGTGACACAGTGAGGTTCAGAGAGAAACACAAAGCATCTCTCTCTTTTTGGCCTTTACTCAGCACCAAGGCCCACATTCTCATCGGCAGAGTCCAGGACAGGAAAGACAAGGCCAAGAGTTGCCCTCAAATGGCTTTGTGGGACCAGGTGGAGAACAGAGAGGTCTGTTGGTAAGAGTGAGATCCCATCGAAGACCCAGAGAGGCAACTGGAGTCTAAGATTTGGGTGCGCAGGACAGGGAGGTGGTGTGCGGTGAGACGCAGAGGAGCAGTCATGATTCTGTGAGACGGCATTATTTGGTTAATGTGATCTCCTCAGTAATGAAAACTGCAGAAGCTAAAGAAATCTGCACTGCATGTAAGACTGATGGAGCAGAACAATGTGGCTATTGAGATAAGTATAATACTTATATTTTTGTGGATTACTTTGTGTCAGAGTAAGTGACTAAGAGTATATGAACTCAGATGCTAAGATTGTGCTAAGAGTATGTGAACATGATTTTATTTGAATGTCAATGCAATTTTATGAAATACGTACGGTTGCTACCAATCCCCATTTTTAAAATATGGCACAGAGAGTCTCAGTGGCTTGCCCAAGGTCACACAGGCCTTCCAACTTCCAGCTTTGTGGCTACTCAAAGACTATGTTGCAAAGTGGTGAGGAGCTGAAGTCAAATTTCTTGAGAAGAATCCCTGGACCCTCACTTACTATTTGCTTGTGATAATCTAATGCAATAAACACAGAAAAGGACCTGCCACGGAGTAAGTGATAAATAAATGTTGACTTGTGACTGGTTATGGATTATAGATATCACCAAAAGTCTCACAAAGAGATGCTTGGGTTTGAAACATTCTGACACCAGAATCTGTGCTTTTAACTTTTTGCTCTTGGTAATTTCTATTCATTAAAGCTAGGGTCACATGGTTTCCACCACCAGCTGCTCCTGTACAGTTATTGAACAAGTTATTTTATCATCAGTTGTACATTCCCTTCCTACTTTCTTCTCTAGAAATTACCCACACACTGGTCTTAAGTGGCTCTGTGGTGATTGCCAGATAAGGGTGGTTGGATGGTTTTGTCATGCTACATTTTAGGGCAGGTTTCTGGTCTTGAAGCTTCCTGTTATATTTTTGTAGAATTGTTTGGAATAGAAATATTTCAGTTTATTCCCTCAAGTTCCATTATATTAGAAGGGACCCCTGAAAATAGCTCTCGTTGACTTCCTCACACATAAGTCCTCATCTAGCCTAGGCAGTTCTCGCAACTACTTCCTAACATTTGACATGTTATCTACTTAAGTATAAAGAGGCTGCTTTTTTGGCATCCTGATTTATCTGTAAGGATGGAATCTTCAGTTCTTTAGCATTTGACACAACACCATATGCCTTTTCCAGAATTTCCTAGCATTCAACTGCTGTTCCGTTGCTGTCTTTCCCATGAGCTAAGTGTTAAGCTTGAAATAATAGATTTGCTAACAATGCTACTTCTTTTATTTCGTATAGAAACAGTGTCATTTTGCAATACTTTTCCTGTGCCTGTGGGTATCTGAGATGAAAATGCTACAGTGTGATTTTTATTTTCTGGGCAAAGTTGATACTAGAGATATTCAGCAGTTGGCTTGCCAGTTCCTGCCTTCTCTTGAAAAACAAGCTGATCCCAACAATGGCTGTTTATGAGAAAAATTGCTTTTGGCCTTCAGAAATTCAAATACCTCTCTGAAATATTTAGTGTTTGTAATAAAATTTATATTTTTTCAGAATTTTTTCAACTTTTATTTATATTTCACTCACTGATATATAATATATTTTAGACACATGTAATTAACCAAACTCATCTTTCATTTTCTTTGTTTTGGACAGCTTCTTAAGTTATGCAATTTCTAGACATGGCTAAAAACATGTATTTAAATTCACTTAAAATAGTTTTACTTTTCCTTGCATGCAATCTTTCAATGTCAGTATTTGTTTTATAAGTTCTAATGATTTTGCTCAAAGGAATGGACCCTTGACTGAATGACATATCATGCAAATTGCAGGCTTCATTGTGGGAAGTCTATACATTTTGCAAATTCAGTGATATTTCAAACTGATTTTATTCATGTAAGTTCTATTTAGTGTAAATCAACTAAAACTGAGTCGTTTGGGAGTACTGGTTTGTAAGAGGCTCTTCCACATGGAAAAAAATATTCTTTTTAAGCATTTTCTGCAGGAAATCTACAAGATTTCAGTGATTTTCCCATTAAGGTAGGAGGATAATATTATCGATTTTGACTAGAGTCATGTACCTCTTGCCTATCCCGAGCAAGGACTTAGTAACATGGAATTTAGCTGAAAATAACTGAAACACACTGTGGAGAAAGCAAAATGGACACCAAAAATACCCTGTCCAGGGCCTCCATGGTGGCACAGCGGTTGAGCGCTGCGCTGTGGAGCTGTCAGCAGCCCGTGATGCGAGTTCAACGCCCCGCTGGGGAGAATCCCACATGGCGCTGCAGACCTCTCCTGCCTCGCCCGCTGCTCCCCTCAGCAGTGTACTTCTGATCTGCCTGTTCTGCTCCCCACTCTGTCTCTGGTGAACCCTCTTGCCCCGCACGCCTCTGGCCTGTACCCCAGCTTGTGTGTATAAATAAATAAATGTTAAAAAAAAAAGTACCCTGTCCATTGATCCAAAGAAACAAAGCAAAGTGTTACCTTCAGCCAGCATAATATTGTCTGTATGCGAGTTACTGTGAGGTGAAATGTGCCCCCCAAAAGATATATTGAATTCCCAACTGTGAACTTGATCTCATTTTTTTTAAGTTACATCACATTGATTGAGGGAATTTTTTTTTTTTTGACAGCATGGTATATTTAGGTGTGTAGGTTCACACCTCTTCAGAAGTATGTCACCACACCACTAAAACTTCAGTAATCCTCCACGATAGTACACTGGGCCCCATCCGCTCATTGCACCTCACATCCAATCCTCCTCCTTTGGTCCCTTCAATTTCATAGTCATATTTCTAGGGTTTATTTTGGTTTACTTTAATCTGTTTCTTTGTTTTGTTTCTTTATATTTCCACATATGAGAGAAATCATCGATGTTGGAAATCGAATACTAGATATAATTAAATTAAGGTGAGGTCATGTTAAATTAGGGCAGAACCTAAATCTAATAATTGATGCCCATCTAGCCTGTCTACCAAGAGGACAGGACTTGATAAGAGTCCGAGATTAGAGTGATGCAGCTACGAACAAAAGAACACCAAGGATTGTCAGCAGCCACCAGAAGTTATGAAGAGGCAAAGATGGATCCCTCCCTAGAGCTTTCAGAGGAAAACTTGTTCTTCCTGCACTTCAGTTTGATACTTTCTGGACTCCAGAACTACTACAGAATAAATTTCTGTTGTTTTAAGGCATATAGTTTGTGGTGATATTTTATGTCAACCTAGGAAACTAATACAGGTGTGACGTTCAAATTTTCATTTTCTATGTAACTTAGAAGCCATTGTTATAAAAATTCTCTCTGGACTAGTACAAATCTTGGAGTCCCTTGATATAACAAACGCAAAAATTCTCTGTTATACCAATTCTTGCACCCTTAACCAAATACACACATACACATGTGAAAAGCATAACTAACAAAATATTGCAAACTATATGAGTAAACAATCTACCATGAAAACAGAAATAACAGACATCAAGGAAAATTAGAATCCCAGTAATTTGATATAAATAAGACTACAAAAGAAATGAAATGACTTAAGAAATATGACAAAATTTGACACTATTTGGAAAAGAGCAGGCAGTTTCAGAAAAAAAAATCTAGATTTTAAGGGAAAAACATAGTGGACAGATTAAATGAATTAAATGCAGCAAAAAGGGAAATACAGACCTGATCAAAGTATAATAGGGACTAATCACTAAGTATTAAAAATATTTCTACATATCGGGCCTCCCTGGTGGCCTAGGGTTAAGGCTTAGCACTATCACCGTGGCCTAAATTCGATCCCCCGGTCAGGGAACTAATCCACTGCTGGCACAGAAGATGGTTCCTGTTTTACCCACTGCTCCCCTCAGCCATGTATTTCAGTCAGCCTGCCTGTTCTGCTCCCTACTCTGTCTCTGGTGAATCCTCTCCATACCTTTGGCCTATACCCCAGTACTTCTACACACCGAACACTCACACGCACACACACACACACGAATCTATATATTTCTGCAAGGTATCTAAAATTCTTTATACTCTATAGTACTACACAATAATAAAGAAGTGAATGTCTTTTCCACTCTCTTTGATTCTACTCTACTTTAAAGGGAAGGGATTTCTAGACCAAATTCCACTTTGCTGTGCACTGGAGTGGATTGATTCTGGGTGATAGGTAACTTTCCTAGACACCAGCTTGCCATTCTTCCTTCAGCAACTATGTATTTAACATGTTTGTAAAGAACATTGAAGACTCATAGCCAAAACCACTTTTTTCCTAGTAATAATTTGAAGCTAATATATAAAAGTAATAACTCTCAAAATTCAATAACGTCTGATTCAATAAATTATTGATCAAACATCTAAGATAATGCAAAAAAGTGCTATAGTAATGGCTTATGGCAAACTTTGGCTTCAGAGGATCTAATCTGAAAGGCAGCCGTAGTCAGAGAGAGCTGCGTTATGAATTTGCCCTGGGCTCAGTAACAGTCAACCATGATGTGTTATTCTGAGAAGTGCTAGGAATTTTAAATAAAGGAAAGAAACTCAGTCCGTCGCCATTTGAAAGAACAGCTTTAGAAGACCTAACTCTGCCCTTATGGCCAAATTCCTTCTCGCCATCTCTTCTCTTCTTCCTCTCTTAGCTCATTCATTTGCATGAATTATTGAAATATTGACCAAGTAACAGTAGAGTTTGAACATAAACATGATAATAACAAAGAAAGTAATGTAATCACTGAACACAAGAAAAACACTCCATGGCATAAACTTCAGAAACATCTTTAAGGATTCACCTTAGGCAGCAAGGAAAACAAAGGGAAATATAAACAATCAGGACTATATCAGATTAAAAATCTGCCCTACAGAGAGTGACATTAACCAAAATGCAGACAAACCCTATTGAATGGGAGAAAATATTTGCACACTATTCATCTGATAAGTGACTGATATTGAGGATCTACAAGGCACCTGTACAACTCAACAAATACAAAACAAATAAACTAATAAAAAACAATAGGCTGAAGAACTAAAAAGGCACTTCTTCAGTGAAGACATGCAGATGGCCACAGACATATGAAAAAAATGGTCATCTCACTTATCATCAGGGAAATGCATATAAAACCTCAATAGATACCACCTCACTCCTATGAGAATGTCCCATATTAAAACACAAAACAAAACAAAGCCAATGAGAGCTGGTGAGGATGCGGAGGAAAATAAAATCTCTCACACTATTGGTGAGATTGAAGACTGGTTCAGACACTATGGAAAGCTGTGCAGAAAGCCCTCAGAGCACTTAAAATGGATCTGACATATAATCCAGCAATTCCACTCTTAAGGCTCTATCCAAAGAACACAATTTGAAAGGAAACCCGCATGTGCTCCAGTGTTTATAGCAACACAATGTACAATAGCTAAGACAGGGGAACAACATAAATGCCCCAGAACAGATGAGTGGATCAAATAGACGTGATACATATACACAATGCAATACCACTCATTGATCAAAAAAGATAAACTCATGCTATTTGTGGCAACACAGATGGAGCTGGAAGGAATTATGCTAAGCAAAACAAGCCAGAAGGAGAAGGATACTTAGTGATTTAGCTTATATGTGGAACATTGAGAAATCAAACAAAAGGTCAGACAAAGACAAACCTTGAAAGTTTACCATAGATCTGAAGCACTGAGGAGAGGAGAGGAAGAAGGAGGGAGAAGGGGACAGGTGAAAACAGGAAGGGGAAGAGCACATTGGAATATGACTAAGGGTCCAGAATGGGGATGGGTTGGAGTGGGAGCAAAGGCTAGAGCGGAGTCCATTGGAGGCTTACTGGGGCTTTGGTGGAAGGTGTAGTGAAATAACATTTATCTGTAGAAGTGTAAACCTATATCCGTGAAATATATTGTAATTTAAATCAACATTACCTCAGTAAATACAACTTAACAACAACAAAAAAAAGGAGCGACAGATGTTGCTGAGGGTTTGGAGAAAAAGGAATCTTCACATACATTGTTGATGGGAATGTAGAATGGCCCCTCTCCTATGAAAAACATGAAGGAGTATCCTCAAAGTATTAAAAAATAGATATAACACAGCAATTTCATCCTTGGTATTTATTTAAAGATTGCAAAAAACACTAACTTGATGTGATATATGCCGTCCTGTGTCAATGTAGTATTTGCAATGGTCAGGTTATGAAAACTACATGTCTTATGACAGATGGTTGAATTAAGAAGTGGTATATATCCACAGAGAAATACTACACATCAATAAAAAGAGAATAAATATTGCCATTTGCAATAACATGGATCAAAATGGAGGGAATAATTCAAAGTTTAATAAGTCTGTGAAGAAAGATAAATGCTGGATGATTTTACTTATGTGTGGATAGAGGGGCAAAACAAAGGAAATGACAAAACTAAACCAAAACAAACCCTAGAAATATGACTGGAGAATTGAAGCTACTAGAAGAGGAGGACTGGTGTGGGGGCCAAAGAGGAGAGTGGGCTCAATTATCTGTGTTGGAGGATGATAGGTGCTTTGCTGGTGGATGTGGTAACATACATCTGAATAGGTGTGAATATATTCCCCTAAGTCATAGACAGTATTGTAAATCAATGTGACCTCAAGAACCAAAGGGGTTTTTTTGATAAAAAATAAAATAAATTCATTTTACATTAAAAAAGAGAGAGAAGAGAAAAGAGAAAAGCAGGATGGAGATTCCTAAACTCACAGTGAGCATGGCCCCAGGTTTTCCCTGCTCCCCTCTGCCCCCCATCTCCCTTTCTGTCCTTGCACACACTGTGATTTCTGATCCGCTGATGGCAGCGGCTCTCATACGCCTCATCACTGTAAATTGCCATCAACAAGACTTTTCTCTGCAGTTAGCTTGTCATAAATTGTTCCAAAACCATTTACGGGATAACCCAGACTTCTTCCTTTTTTGCTAGTGGTGTTGGTATATATTCTCTATTAAAGGTTCTTTTCTTTTGTAAATGTTTAACATGTATTGAACTTAAGCAAATGCTTTGAACATGTATTAAGGATCCAATTTTCCTACTGATCTGGGAATTAGAGGAAGTGACTTTTTTTTTTTTTTACAATTGGGCCTTCTTTCCATTACATGGTAAACTCTACTTAGTGTTGATGCATTATTTATTATTTCTTAAAAATACCAATGACTAGGTGCAAGTAACATTACATTTTGAAGTTTTTAATCTATGCTTATAAGACAGACCTACAGATTTAATATTTTATGTCGTTTTTATTTTGTCCTATTTGTTGTTGGAGTCAAGTCAGTCATATAAAGTCAAATAGAGTAGTTTCCTGTCATCATCAATGTTCTGGATTTACAAGAAAATTTTGTTATGTGGAAATTATGAAGCTCTAAATGGTGGTATAGCTTAAGCAAAACTATCTGGGCCTAGTACTTTTGATATCATTTTACTTTCCATGAGCTTGGTTTATTTAGGCTTTCTACTTTAGTTTCAGACAAATATGAAAATTTTATTTTCCTAGAAAACTATTTATTTCAGCATATTTCCAAATGTATTGAAATCAAGTTGTACATTATTTTTAAATTTCAAAATGCTAGTTATTTTGAAAAAGTTACATATGTACTTGGTAAAATCAAATCTTTAAAAAGGGGGGCATATGGTATCTCTCCTACCCCTATTTTTAGTGCCCACATTCCCCCACCACTTAAAAGTTATCAGTTTTAAAGGTTTCTTGTTTGATCTTCATGTTGAGATTGTGTGTGTGTGTGTGTGTGTGTGTGTGCGCGCGTGCGTGTGTGTATGTTTATATGCAGGTACACTTGTGGAGATGTTCCTTTTAAAGGTACGAATGTTAATGCATTACATACATTGTTTGTACCTTCACCTTTTCACATAGTATTATTTTTTTAAGATAGTTACATATCAATATTTAAGAAGTATGATTTCTAATTGAAACAAAGCATGGTATCTACTAATATGCTGTAATTTACTCAATATATCCCTTCGGTATTTGATTCTATAACTAATAGTAGAATCTCTTATTCTCTCTTTTTATATTAACTGTGATGTTGTTAAAACATAAGAATAGGTAGCAATAGAAATTACACACTAATGAGAAAGTGTACTTCCCAAAGGGGTAACTCAGGAAATGGAGTCACATGCTAACAGGGCAGAAATTGATAACAGAGGGTCTCTGGAATGTCCTATACATAGTAGCAACTTAACTACTATACTTGTATAATAAATGGAACAAGGAGACATCTGCATGTTAAGAATTAGTTGAACAGAAATAACTCAGTAAATTATAAAGGCACCACTTTCTGACCTGTACAAGAAGATCACCAGTTTTATTGTTCAGGCCAAGTTCATCTTCTATGCATTTCCTGAGTACTGACATTGCACTGGGAACTGTGATGTTATAGAAAAGAACAAATGCTCTATTTCTATGTACTGTGGACTTCATAGTCTGATCATTTTTATGCATCAATCTATTTTCTCTACATAGGTTCTGGGAATAAAAGCAAATGAAATGAAGAAAGGACAGATGAGGGCCTCCCTGGTGGCGCAGCGGTTGGGCACAGCTGTGGAGCTGTAGGCAGCAGCGACGCGAGTTCAACACCCAGCCGGGGAGATTCCCACATGGATCGGCAGACCTCTCCTGCCTCGCCCACAGCTACCCTCAGCAGTGTATTTCCACTGATCTGCCTGTTCTGCCCCCCAGCTTTGTCTCTGGTGAATCCTCTCGCCGCCCCACACCTCTGGCCTGTACCCCAGATTGTATGCATAAATAAATATTTTTTTTTAAAAAAAAGAAAGGACAGATGATATGAAAGTATCTGAAATTCAATTTAGAATATAATATTAAGGATGTGGAAACATAATTTTTCTGTATATAACATTCTATGGTTGGAAAACAATGTTTTAATTAAAATGGGATTGTTGTAATTGCCATTCACCTTTTACTGAAGGATAAGTATGAAGATTTTTTTGTTAATTAAATGTCTTTTGTCTACACAGTAGTTGGTGCACATGTGTGCAATTTGATCATATGTACAGAAATTGCAGCCAATGGGTATATGAGATAGAAATGGAAGCCATTCATTGAACCCTGCTTGGGTCTTTGAAGGTGTGTATTCAGACCAAAGATGATGATTATGTTCACTGTGTATCAACTTCTTGTCAGTAAAATTAATGCATTTATACTGTTTTCTACTTTAGATGCCTCTGGATCACTGTAAATCATGTAGAGGAATTCATATACTATGACCTTCCATAAATAATGTGATCTTACATAGATCAACCTACCCCCACTTTTGGATATTTTGAAATTACAAATTATTATTATGCATGTTGCCCAGTTAATGAAAAAAGTGCATTTTTTGAACAATTTCAACCTTAACTTAAAAATTAATAATGTATAATATGTTTCTGGTTCATTTCTACTTCATTCATCAAATGTGATTGCATTGTATAGTAGTCATTTGATCTCAGGATACATTTTTAAAGTTTAAAGGCTTTAAGAAGCAGTAAGTAACATGTTGTCAGTGGGAGAAGAGCTAAAATGCCAAAGAGTTCAGATTTAATTCTGAAATTTGAACTGCAACTAAAATTAGTCCAACAATTTTTGGAATGAAGAATTAAAGAATGCTTCATGCTAACTGCCCTTCTAATTAAGTAAGGTTTTCCATTATTTTTAATTAAACAGTGTCTTTCTCAGTAATGTTTCCAATGCTACAATGAGTAAATAAAAAGAAAGAGACAGACTCCACCCTATAAGAGAATGGTTTTGCCTCATCGCACAAACACTGCAAGCTTGAAGACCTTAGAAAAAACTTGTTTAGGAACCACAGGTTGCTAACAAATAAAGTTAAGACTCAATTACTTTGGTATCTATGCAGAAATAGTAGTAATGCAGTAGGCCCCTCTCCCTGGACTGTGACTCAGTCTAGACTGTTGAGAAAATCGCTATCACCCTAGAGATTGAGGGAATACAGAAATGGCAAATAATAATGTCATTAAATATGTAACATTCCATTCTGAGCACAATAAGCAACTGGTGAATTTTTTGTACTCTAAAATATTCCAATGAACCAAAAACAAAAAGGAAATTTCAGCCACACAACACCAAATTTTTGCATTATCTTTAAGTACAAGCAGAGACTATAAAGTGTCGTATTTGGGGGGGGGGAGAGGGAGGAGTAGATAGGAAGAGGAGGACGGGGAGGAGGAGGAGGAGGTGAGAGGGAGAGAGAAGTTGAGAAAGAAAAAGAAAGTTTGTGGTTGACTAAATCACATTTCTCATGAAGAATCCTGATGCTGTGACAATGATACAAGCAAATTCTGTTTCATATCCAGTGACTAGTGTCACTGAGACTCTTCAATTATGTTTCTCAGAATCCAATACTGTGTGCTCACCTACAAACTGCCTTCTCTCATCTGAGCCAATTATAGCAAGGCCCCTCAAAGCACAGGGGGATTGGGTTCTCTTGTGCTATATCCAGTGGTTATCAAGAGTCTTTGATGTTTCAGAGCTCCATTTTATCTTTAAGAAGTGTAAGAAGTGGCTGTTAGCAAAGAGATATTTCCCAAGTTCTCACAATAGATGTGGCTCTCCAGAGATGCTTGACAGCTTCTGTTCTCTGTTAGCATCTCTATTCTCAAATTTAATTTGGAAGTAATATGCATGCATGCATTTAATTAATTCTATGAATAACCTTTAAAGACAGAGATAGCAATTGTAAAGCACAGAAAAGGAAAGGTGAATCTTTCTATAAGAATTTTCCTTAAATCAATCAATCTCACAAGCAGTCAATTGTTTCTCTGAGTCTTGTCTAAAAGATTTCTTGGCCCATGATTCCAGGACTTAAGATACTTATAGTACCCGAAAATCTTTGATCAAGTTGATTTACTTTCTTTGCCTATGGGTAACTTGTTTCCAATTAAGTGCAAATCAGGTCTCTATGAGATAAGGGATTCTAGAATTGTCCCTGACATCCCACAAAAATCTCTGAATTCATCATGCACTATCTTAAAGCATAAAGGGAAATCCTTAGGATGCTCATGTACTTATTTGCTTTATTTCCCTAAAAAACAGTGAGAAAGACTTTTAAATTCTTTTTAGATTTCTTCAGATTTTGCCAATACAAACCCAAAACTTTGTTTTAGGATAAATTCATAGTATGTTAACATCATCAAATAAAGTGAATTTATGTTAACAGTATGCATAGTATTTCAGTCTTGGGTGTTATTGTTGATTTTATTTATGCTACTTTACCATTGTTTTTATTATCAAGAACTAAGTTTTTTTTTTTTTTTTATTTTCCTATCTCTTATGTACCTCCTCCCCGTCCCCCAACCTTTCTGGCTACACTTAAAGCTAAATTGATTTATGGTGCTTTTTTAAAAAAAAATTGGTTGGTTGTGTAGTTTGATTGAGGTGTGGATAGTTGTCCTTTTATATTGTTTTATTTAATTCGTTGTCCCTACGGTAGCCTTTTTAGTATAAATTCTCAGAAGTTTGAAGGATGCTTTGTGTCATGATCAGTTGTATTCAACAGATGTCTCAACTGAAAAGGATTCCTTTCTGCCTCCCCCTACCCCTGCTAATTTTGAGTGACTTAACTACTTTAACCCTTCAGAAGCTGAGAAATTACCACTGCTTCTAAGCATCTCATCTGTTTGCATCAGCTGCTCTTGGGAGCTACAGGCCAGTGGTCAGTTTGCAACTGCAGAATCATTAGCACGAAAGATTCAAAACAGAATCTCTAAAGTGGTTGTAAAATTGTCATGCTAAAATTATGAAGTTTATATAGCATAATTATTATTGTTTATTTTACATTTGGTTGTCAATGAAGGAAACACAACACTGTATCCTAATTGCAATGGAGTAGCCTTTCTTGGTGAACTACTTTCTCAGAGATTAGGTTCTGACCTCTAAGATAAAGGATGTTGTGAGACAGGAGAAATGAAATATTTATGAAATAATTCATAAAATAAATTTGGGTGTTTTTTCACGTAAACATATCCACAAAGGCATAGACAACTCTGAAATCTGGAAATAAGTATAATGATTTTGAAAATGCAAGTTTCATGGTAGAGCTACTTTGGAAGATAGTTTGGTGGTTTCTTATAAAACCAAACATCCCCTTACCATATGATGTTGCAAACACACTCCATTGTTCACTCAAAGTAGTTGAAAGCTTTTGTCCACATAAAAAACTGAACTTGGTGGTTGATAGAAGCATCATTCAAAATTACCAAAATTTGGAGGCAATGACAATGTCCTTTATTAGCTAAAGAGATAAACTGTGGTACATCTAAACAATGGAATATTGCTCAGCGCTAAAAGGAAGTGACTATCAAGACATGAAGGAAATTTAAATGTATATTACTAAACGAAAGAAGCTAAACTGAAAAGACAACATACTGTATGTGTCTGACTATATGCCATTCTTGGAAAGGCAAAACTGTGGAGACACTAATAAAATCATTGGTTGCCAGGGATATGTGGTGGGAGACGAGATGAACAGGCAGAGCACCGGGGAATTTTAGGGCAGTGAAAATACTCTGGATGATATTATGGTGATGGATACAGGCCATTTTTATTTATCCAAACTCATCAAGTATGCACCACTAAGCGTCACTTTAAAATAAACTATGGACTTCGGGTGATTATGATATGTCATATGTCATATGTCTCCTTTTCTATGTTCTTTAGGCCTAGCACATCCTTTCTTGATTGTGAGTACCAAAAGTCTGTACCAAACATTTTGTCTGCACTGTCACTTTCAAAATGACGGGGCAGCCAGCACACTAGCCAAGGCATGACCCATGCATTTAGACAGCACTCAGTAAAAAATGTAACATTTTGGTGAATGATGTTGATGATGGGGGCAGTTATGGATGTGTGGGGGCAGCAAGTAGATGAGAAGTCTACTTCTCAATTTTATGTAAACCTAAAACTTTCATAGAAAATAAAATCTTTTCAAAATGCAAGTTTCTGACAGTGTAATTCAAATATGAATGTTTTCATGAGATATATTTAAATGTTCATTGTGGACAAAATGATATGGAAGAATGCTACTTTTGCTATTATTTATACATAGCAATGAACTAAAACTGTATTTTAGAATCAGCTTAGATTTTAAAATACTTCATGGATTCTGTATTAATCTTCATGCACTGAGGTCAGAAGCGATGACATGTAATTCAAGACTCAAATGTAGCAATCATGTAATATTTTCTAGCTCTCTATACTTTCCCCTTGACTTACTACATGTTACTGAAGGAAGGGGCTATACATCAGGGGGGGATAAATGTTATTGTTTATATATAATATTCATATAATGTTTTCATGAAATGGGAAATATGCTAAAACAAATATCAAAATTATCCTTCTATAGGGTATCATGAAATAATCTACATATACAATCAAACGGGGACTTTTTAAATTATATAATGCCTTAGCCAATCTCAGTAGGGGAAATAGTTGTTTAGAACTCATTCCTTTCAGTTGTTAAGTCTATTCTAATGGGTGTTATAATGAATTATAGGAACTCCAAGTGTTTTTTTTTTTTTTTTAAGATTTATTTATTTTTTTGCAAACAAGCTAGGGTGCAGACCAGAGGTGTGGGATGGTGAGCGGGTTCACCAGAGACAGAGTGGGGAGCAGAACAGGCAGATCAATCAAAATACACTGCTGAGGGGAGCAGAAGGCGAGGCAAGAGGGGTCTGCTGCACCATGTAGGAATCTCCCAGGCCAGGCATCAAACTCTCCCCAGCCGGGCATCAAACTCGCACCACAGCCACCGACAGCTCCACAGCACAGTGCTTAACCAGTTGCGCCACCAGGAAGGCCAGAACTCCAAGTGGTTTTGTAGAAATTAAATATTATCATAATACTTACAGTCAGAAATTATATCAAATTTATTAAGTAAAATTAATAGCTTAAATTGCACAATTATTTAAGAAGTTAATAAAGATGCTCTAAAATCTGAAAGAAGGAAAATTACTTTTCTCTTCTCCTTTTTTATGTTCTTTAGACCTGGCGCATCCTTTCTGGATTGTGAGTCCCAAGAGTCTATACCAAACATTTTGTCTGCACTGTCACTTTCAAGATGATGGGGCAGCCAGCACACTAGCCAAGGCATGACCCATACATTTAGACAGCACTCAGGTGTAATCCTCTCTCTGCTCACTATTGTTTAGCTTCACTGGGCAAATTACTTAACTTCTTTGGATCTCAGTTTCTTCACCCAATAAATGGGGAAAAATAGATAAAAGATAATAATATTCACTCATAACAATCTTGTGAAAATTAAATAAGTGAGTTTTGAGAAGGTTAGTTGTGTTTAACCCTCTTCTAATGGAAGTGATTAGTGTTCCTGAGGTTGTGGTGGTAAGGAAAAATAAAGGATAGTTGGCAACTTGACAGCAGAACAAAAGAGAAATGCAAGTGACAGAGTTTCTTTATGAAAATAAGTGATTACTTAAGTTAGAAAATTATATAATTACAGGGGCCTTCCCAGTGGCACAGCAGTTAGGCACTGCGTTGTGGAGTTGTAGGCGAGTTCGACTCCCAGCCAGGGAAATTCCCACATGGCACGGCAGACCTCTCCTGCCTCGCCCGCTGCTCCCCTCAGCAGTGTGTTTCCGTCGATCTGCCTGTTCTTCTCCCCACTCTGTCTCTGGTGAACCCACTTGCCGCCCCACTCCTCTGCTCTGTACCCCAGCTTGTATGCATAAATAAATCTTTTAAAAAAGAAAATTATATAATTATATTCAAATTTAGGGAGAAAATCACTAGGACCAAAAAATACAAGCCTGCTATAGACAAGTTTAATAAATATAAAATTTACTCTTTGGAATTTCATGTGGGCACTAATTCACTGATAATACTAAGAACTTTATATAGTATGATATCCCTAGTGCTTATTCATGTTGCTGGAATTGCTGTATCATTGTAAGTGGATGCCTAACTTCAAGATGGCCCCAAGAGACACCATCATCTGATGAAATTATTAGCTTATTGTTCAACTTCAGCACAAGATAGGGAAGGTGAAAGGTTAGCATTTGGTATAGAGTTTTGAACAAATAAATACATCCAGAAAGTGTATATTGAATTCTTTAGGAAAAATACACACATGTCCTAAGATAAGAAGTAAAAGTTGGGAATCTCCTGTGCCATTTGCTTTTTAACATCAAGAAGACACTCAAAAAATTGTGTGAAATGTGTAGCATATTATAGGAAAACATTTTTAAATATATACAATAAAGATAAAATAAAAGCGCTACTAGCCCCTTAATATTAGTTCTTGCTAGTGTAGCCATTATTGGGGTTTAATATAGAATGATATGGTAATTTGTTTATAAAATTTGCATGTTACACTAAATAGACTACAAACAAACTTCTGTGTCATTACGTGTTTTAGACCCATATTATAAGTATTTGCATTTTATTACTTTTTATGAAACACTTTGCTTTATTGATTGAATCCCCCAATTACTTATATTGGATAAGTTCTCTTTTATTTCAAATATTTCACAACAAAAACAAACTCTTACAAACAAACCACTTTACTAATTCCTATTATTCACTTTGTATAAAATCCTTGAAATTAAAATGGTAAGTAAAAGGGCATGTAGATTTCCTTAGCTTGGCTATATAGTACTTTATAGGCAATTATTTAAATATAAATAGTTCATAATTTGAGGACTCATTTTCCCATTAGTCTTACCACTAGTGTTTGACATAAAATTGTTAATTGACATAAAATATTCATGGGGAAAAATCTAACCAAAAACTTTGCAACACTAATATGTGGTGTCTTCCGAAGAGCAAAAGGAAGATGGCCAACATTTGTATGAGAAGACACAGTAGAAATCCAGTGTGTTTGATCTATTTCTTTGAAGAATGTCATTGAGATTTTTATTGGAATAGCGTTGAATTTGTAAATTGCTTTTGGGAGGATTGCCATTTTGATTATGTTAATCCTTCCAATCCATGAGCAGGGGATGTCTTTCCATTTTCTTGTGTCTTCTTGTATTTCTTTCAACAGTGTTTTGTAGTTTTCTTTGTATAAGTCTTTTACGTCTTTTGTTAGATTTATTCCCAGATATTTGATTTTTTTTGGTTTCGATTTTGAAGGGGATGGATTTCTTAATTTCTTCTTCTTCAGATTGGGTGTTTGCATATAGGAAGGCTACTGATTATTGTGCATTGATTTTGTATCCTGCTACTTTACTGAACTGGTCTATAATTTTGAGTAGTTTTTCTATGGAGTTTTTAGGGTTTTGTATATGTATTATCATATCGTCTACAAACAGAGACGGTTTAATTTCTTCTTTTCCTACTTGGATTCCTTGAATGTCTTTCTCTTGTCTTATTGCTCTGGCAAATGGCCAACAGATACATGAAAAAATGCTCAACATCACTTATAGTCAAGGAAATGCAAATCAAAACCACTATGAGATACCACCTCACACCTGAGAGGATAGCACACATTAAAAATACAGGTAACAACAAATGCTGGAAAGGATGTGGAGAAAAAGGAACTCTTCTACACTGCTGGTGGGAATTTGAATTGGTCCAATCACTATGGAAAGCTGTACGGCAATTCTTCAAACTGCTTAACATGGAGCTTCCATACAACCCAGCGATACCACTTTTGGGAATCTACCCAAAGGACACAAAAACACTAATCCTAAAGGATACATGCACCCGTATGTTCATTGCGGCACTGTTCACAATAGCAAAGGTAAGGAAGCAACCCAGATGTCCAAAAATAGATGATTGGATCAAGAAGATGTGGTACATATACACAATGGAATACTATTCAGCATTCAAAGAAGATAAACACATGCAATTTGCAGCGACATGGATGGAATTAGAGGGGATCATACTCAGCGAAAAAAGCCAGAAACAAGGAGAAAAATATTGAATGGTTTCACTTATAACAGGACTATAGGAGACAAATAGGAGAGAGACACTTGGTGGGGGGAGGGGAAGGATAAGGGCACAAAATGGAGTAGAAAAGGACACAAGGAACCACGGAGATGGATCACGGGTGAATTGGTGGTGGGTTACGCAAGGGGAATCCAAAATGTAAATGATATAAATAACAATTATATATATATATATATATATATATATATATATATATATATATATATATATATATATAAAGAAATCCAGTGTGACAGCCTCAGGGGGCATTTGTTTACAAAATTGAATGCCGGGACTTTTATACACAAAGATAAAAGTTGTAACAAATAGCACTCTCCATGTAATTAACTCTCCCAAAGCATTTTTTGTTCAATAGTCAAGGAAATAATTCAGAGGCCACAATAGTTTGCATATTATCTTCACTTCCATTTCCTCACAGACACAACTGTCGTATTTAGATGAACTAAGTTATTCAGGAATTGGCTCTCTAAGAAGATTTGGAAGACTACACTGGAGTGTACCCTTTGGGTGCTAGAAAAAAGGAGAGAGAGCAAGGCGGCCACCTGATCAGTGTGGTGTTTTCATTGTGAATTGTATGGGATGAAGGGGTTGTAAACTGACTTTAAATAGCATGATTTATTTTGGCAGAAAGATTGTTAGTAAAAAAGTTCATAATCCCATGAATTTACATGAGCATGGAAAGGCATTACCTGTAACTACCTGGTATCTGAGTTTGGGGCATGAGTGAGCACATACCCTAATATAGAAACAAATGTGTTGACTGAGGATTTAACAAATCTCATCCCTTAGAGTTAAAAATCATCTGCTCCCAGAAAAGTTCATTTTTTTTTTCTTTTCAAGTGAGGGACAGAGCAGGAGGACAAAGGAAGGGAGATCAGCTTTAAATGGCTTATAAAAAGAATCCAGAAGAAAACTTTCTGGACATCAAAAAGCTCTCACCAAACAAGCTTTTAATGATTTGAGTGTAAATGAATTAAAAACATATGGATAACATTTTCTTTTAAAATATTCTTGGGTTTAAAAAATAAAGGGGAAAAGTAAATGGAAGAGAATGTTTTAGATTTGGTGGAGCAGGAAAACATTTTTAAAAGTACCTTGAGGATTTAGGAAGCCCCTTTAACATTTGGGGGTGTTCTTGCTCACTGAAAGAAGACAGTTGAAGTGATTTTAGACTATATCGGGGAGCTCTGTTCCCTGGTGGCCCCAAGACATGACAAGTAGAATAACTTTTCACAGTATACATTTCAATGCTGGATCTGGGGAAACATAACTAGGGAAGTAATACTTCAAGAAAATACTGTATTTTTAGATCCTCAGCTACTTGGAAATCCAACATCCAACTGTAAAGTACTACGGGGGTGGAAATAAATTCAGTGTAATCAACTTGGGATAAGGACAGGGCATACATGAGGTATTGTTCACAAAAGCACTTATCATCTTCCATATTCCTTTTGATTTTCAGTCTTTGATGTCTGTTGTAAAACAGTGAGAATGTATCAAAACAAGTGAATCATTTCATTTGTATTCCAAGTAATTTCTTTCCCCAACCCCCACATATTTATGGAGATATAGTTTCCAAATAAAATTCTAATATATTTAAAGTGTACAACATGTTGATTTAATATACATAAATATTGTGAGGTAATCTCCACAATCAAGTTCATTAACACTCCCATCACTTTGCATACTTACTTTTGGGGGGAGATGGTAGGTGAAGCTACTTAAGATTTACTCTTGAGTTATTTCAAGCATACAATACAGTATTATTAACTATAGTAACTATGCTTTACATTAACTCCTAAGAATTTGGTTATCTTTAACTGAAAGTTTGTATCCTTTTATCAGACTCCCTCATTTGTCCCACTTCTAAGTCCAAAACCACCACCAAAAACAAGTCTTCTTTTTTTGTGATTTATTCCTGTTTTAGGATTATAAAATTTAACCCATAAACATGCAATTATTAATAGGTAAGTCTATACAAGCTATCATATTAACTGTCTCTAGATGTTTTGTGTCCCTTTGATTTTTTTCTTCCTCGTTTGTTATCTTTCTTCGTGTTTTTATGTTTTTCTAAAGTTATATGCCTTGATTCCCATGTCTTTACCTTCTTGTATCTGCCATTGGTTTTATTCTGTGTTTTCCATGCGGTTTACATAAAATATCTTATAGTTATCACAGCTTATTTTACCTGATAACAAATTAACTTTAATTGTACACAAAAAAATCTACCTTTTTATTTCTATTCTTACATTTCATGTTTTAATATCACAATCCACCCCTTTATATTGTGCATCTATGGTGAGCTATATTTTACAGTTGAATAGTTATAATTATTTTATATAATTATTTTAATGCTATTATCCTTTAACTTTTATACTAAAGTGATTAACATGCTACCATATCATGCAATACAAATATTCTAACTTTAACTATATGCTTACCTAGGTGATTTATATTTTTATTGTTTCCTTGTTACTAATCAATGCCCTTTCTCTTTTGGGGATGGTGATTCTTAAGATTGTATGTCGTAACTTGATTCTGGTAACCAAGTTCTGATAGTTTCCCATTTATTTTCTTTAGGTTGTTGCTGAATGCTTCATGTGCTTTCTCTCAATTCCACAAATTTTAACCAACTTTCTGTACTTGCTCATTAACAGTCTGCAAAGGCTTGTACTTAATGATATCAGGAGAGTGTGCAGGGAGCAGGCCTTGGTTTGGAGGGTAATTTGGTAAGGAACTTAGAGCACTGGGGGTGCCTTTGGACTAGTTGGGAGAATCTGAAGTGAGGCATTCTTAGAGGGTCATATATCAGACTCCTTGAAAAACAATCAGATGACAGGTGGGGTCCCTATCCCATTGATATATTCTGAACCTTGCCTGCTATTCTCCTTGCCTCTTTCCATACCTCAGTTATGCAACTGACCTCAGTATTCTGGATCAGGCAAGAAAGAAGCAGGCCTCTTTGACCACATCTCAGATAGGTAAGGGAACCAGGTGTTCACTCACATGTTCTCACTTTCCCCATGGAATAAACTCAAGACCAGGAGGGTCTCATGACACTGAGTTGTTCCACAGAAGAGAGAAGTGGTGTGGGCATATTGATTTGATTATATAATTAATTACATGGATAATGTAAATTAAATGGGTAAAGTGAAACCATTCCTTCTCCCCTTCTCCCCCCATCAATGTACCTAATCTTAGATTCTTTTCTTCAGTCATATGCTGAAAATTTCTACTGAAATCTTGGCCAACCACAAAGATATTCTGGGTGATTGAAATTTCTTGTTAACCGTCTTTCTATCGTGAAAAAAAAAAACAGCAACAAAACTAAATGTAACCTCTAAAGTTTGAAAATTGATAAATATACATTGATGTTTATTTACCATCTTTTAACAAAAAGTTAAATTAGTCTAGAACGGCTAGGTCTAGAAGGGCTGTAAAAGGAAGCCAAAGGAGCTTTACTATTGTCACCTTTACTATTCCTTCTGATATGCAAAGAATGTGAGCTACAACAAGCTGGCATCCACTTCATGGGGTGCAGGAACTCAATCCCTCAATTGTGTAGTTCACTGATGAGTGAAAATTTCACCTGCAGACTTAGCTATCTATAAAATGGAATCATTCTCCAAGATTTTGGATTAATAAAACCATCTTTTCTTAATAGAAGTAGACTTGTTACATTTGGTGTATTTTGCAGACTAGACTGGTCATGTTTTTTCATGACTAGGAATATGATGGGATAAACAAATCCACTGTAGGATCAAGTCTTTTTTTTTTTTTTTGCAATTTTTTAAATTTATTTTTTCGCAGAAGAACTGAGATGTAGGCCAGAAGTGTGGGGAGTAAGAGGATTCACCAGAAACAGAATGGAAGCAGAACAGGCAGATCTACTGAAATACTCTGCTAAGGGGGGATAATGGGTGAAACAGGAGAGGTTGTCTGCACCCCTGGTCAGGGACTGAACTCAGGCCACTGAAGTGGTAGCACTGAGACTTAACTGCTGGGCCACCAGGGAGACTAAGGATCAAGCCTTTAGTCACTATAGTTTATTACTTGAAAATGCATCATTAGTATTAGACAATGAAAGCATACGAATAATCCCCTTTCATTAGTTCAGGAAACATCTTTTGTCCTTGGTTGCTTCCCAACTCAGATGATTTAATTTTGGCAATGATGATGAAAACACATGAAATATTAAGACTGAGAAGCCTTTACTTTCCCAGGTATATCAAAAATATCTTTTCTCCTCCCATTATATTGCTCTCTGTCTCATCAGAACTTTAGTCATTGTATATCTTTACTTATTGACCATCCAGTTCTCCTGTATTCCTTCATTCTTGATCTATCCTAGATAAAATGGTGATATCTGGAACTATCATTTTACCAAAGTGTTCAAACCCAACTCTTCTCCCAATTCTGTGTTCCTTCTTGATATCCTATTTCTTGATATATTTTCCAGGAAAAATATCAGACTCATATTTATCTCCTCTTTCTTATATCAATTTTTTAAAATTTAATTATGCATACAAGAATGGGGCACAGGCCAGAGCTAGGGGGAGGGTGGTGAGAGGATTCACCAGAGACAGCATGGGGAGCAGAACAGGCGGATCGACTGAAGTACACTGCTGAGGGGAGCAGCAGGCAAGGCAGGAGAGGTCTGCTGGGCCATGTGGGTCAGCTCCCTGACAAGGAACCGAACTCCTGCCTCGATGGCTGCTGATAGCTTGATAGTGCTGAGACTTAACCCCTTGTACCACCAGGGAGGCCCCACTTTTTCTTATTTCTAAATTTCAGCACTCTGCTGAAGAGAATCACACAAGAAGACAGACCATTATCTCACCTCATTCATGGCCTTCAGTGTCTGCTGGGACACCTTCAACTTTGTTTTCTAATCTTTGAATTTGACCCAAGCTGACTTCCATTCTTGTCTCAAGCACACTTTCATACCTTCACTACTGAATATTTTATTTGAGTTCAGCCATTCTCTGATCACATGATTTTATCTCCTACTTTCACGTTACTAGAAATGAACTACCTCAACCTCCTGTCTCTCTTTGCCACATAGAAATTTGTCTTATCTGTCCCTTCCTTGTCTCTTCGTCTCTATGGTTCTTGTTCAATGCCAACATATTCAGTGTTCTCCTTGATCTCAATTGTTTTCCTTCAAGATCATAATCAAATATAATATTTATTATTTTATTTCCAACCTTCCTCTTCTGTCTTGATGTCTTTTGCTTGAATGCATTAATACCTGAACCTTTTCACACTTCAAAAGTGACAAAACCACAGCAGAAAACATGTCTGCATTCATGTGTCCTCTGTGAATGGTCCCTGAAGTTCCTCCCCTTTGTAATAAAATTTCTTATGAGAGTCATGAAAAGATTTTCCATTCCATTGATTCTCATCCTATCATACTATAACCCCTTCAAACTGCTTCAGCTTCCAGCCCTTGCTACTTTTGAAAAGGTCAAAAAGACCTTCTTCTTTCTAAATGCAATGATACTGCATCAGAGTATTTTGTGCATAGTTCTTGGCCATTCATTCCAATTGTAATCACCTGCCAGTGTTGACTACCATCACTAGTCATCATACTCTTGTCTGCCCCATTGCTCAGACTCTCCTGCTTTGATATATATTCATTCCCCATACACACACACACACACACACACACACACACACACACACCTATACCTATACCTATACCTATACCTATACCTATACATACACACACACATATTTGGTTATTCACCATTTAAAAAAAAAGATTTATTCATTTATGCATAGATGAACTGATGTCCAGACCAGAGGTATGGGGGATAAAAGGACTCACCAGAGACAGAGGGGGAGCAGAACAGGTAGACCTATTGAAATACACTTCTGAGGGGAATGAACTCCTGCCATAGTGGCTGGTGATAGCTTGATAGTGTTGAGACTAGTGAGGAGGCCCTGTTCAACATTGTCTTTAGATAAATGCTCTTTACAATAACATCCATTTGTATTCAATTATCATCTATTTGATGACAACATTCAAGATTGTTTTTGCTGACCTATCCCAACCTTTATTCTCACCTATCTCACATATCACTTACTTTTCTACTCCTCTCATCTTGTCCTATCTTTAATTCTTCATCATACTTTGACTTGGGAACTTGCATCTTCACTTCCAGGAAGTTTTCCTGGAAACACCATTTTCCTTCAGTTCTATAAGTATACTTTTCTCACTCCTATCCTCCAGTAATATGGAAATTATTTGGTTTTATATTATCATTATTTTGCATGATCTTGAAATACACATACACTGAGCATGGTATCCAGTAGAGATTCAATGATTTATTTTTCAAAGAAATAATTGTTTTCGTTTTTCCTTTTTTTAAAGATTTATTTATTTATACATACAATGCTGGGGTATAGGGCAGAGGTGTGGGGCGATGAGAGGATTCACCAGAGACAGTGGGGAGCAGAACAGGCAGATTAACTGAAATAACACTGTTGAGGGGAGTAGGGGGCGAGGCAGGCGAGGTCTGCTGCACCATGTGGGAAGCTCCCTGGCCAGGTATCGAACTGATGCTGCAGAGGCTCTGGGTAGCTTCATAGTGCTGTGACTTAACCCATTGCATCACCAGGGAGGCCCTCATTTTATTTTCTTAATTGATCTGTACCACACATACCGTTTATGATCACAGAAAATTGAAATACGAAAGGTATAAATTAGTTAATATTTGTCTTTTTAACTGTGTTTTCTGTCTAAACTAACATATATAGATATGACATATATAATCATATATTACATACTTATATACATAACAGAAGCTTTTTTACAACAACTTCTTAATCTTGAACAATGTGCTCTAAATTGGGAAACAGCTCCTTTTACTTATTTCTTTCATTTCTGTTTTCTTCTATTGCCTCAAAGGAGTCTTCCATAACCTAAACTGGTCCTAGCACATTCATTCCTCCTGTGTTTATAGTAATCTTACCCTTAAATTTACATTTTGAATTTTATATATCTACTTAGCATTTGCTTGTTAAATGAATTACTACATGTTCTTTTGAAAGTTTTTTTTTTGTTTTATTTTTTTGCCAGTGGTTTTGGTTTTTATTTTTCCCTGCCTTGTGAAGGTAAGTACTTAACTTTTGTTTTCACTATATCCTCATAGCCTATCATTAGGTCTAGAATATAAAAAGGACCAATAAAATTTTATTCAATAAAGATTCATTGAATGAGCACAATTGAATGCTCATTAGGTAAAGTGAAGATAAGTTATTGGGGGACTGAAAAAATCCAGAGGTAAAAATGAAGCTCAATGAAAGAGGGTCATAAAATGACTAGCTTTGGAAATTGTCCTTACTGTAAAAAAGAAAATCAAAACATTTCTACATAGATGTGCTTCTGGATCAGAAAAGGAGCTTAAGTAGGCTCTGTGCTGTTCACAAGAAGCAGAATCAAAATGAATCCATTTTTTTTAACCAGTTCTCTTTCTCTTTTTTAGTTGGAAAAATGTCTAAATCAGAAAAATTATAGCCCTCCATAAATTGGTAATATGAAAAATTCAGTAGGGCTGCCAGTGATGGTGCGGTTCTCAAGGGTTTAGTCTCTTCCTCCCTTTGTTGACTGTGTATTTACATTTTTGCTGGTCGATGTGAATGAGCTGAATCTTAGCGTCAGTCCAGTTAGAGTGAAGTTTCACAGACGGGTCATACAACTGAAGACACAAGTCAAAGCTACCTGAGGAAGATTTCAATGACCCCCTAAGAGGATTAGATTGTATCTTTCAGAAGATAATTTCTGAAAACATGATAAAATTACATTTAAATATTTTTTTAGGAAAAATTCCTCTGACTCTAGATTGTAAATTGAATTGGGGTTTTTCTAAAGTTTAAGGCATAAATAAACCAGTCAGGACTCTATAGCTCTAATCCATCTTTTAGGTGACAACAATTTGGATACTCTAGTTATCTCTGTCATTCCACAACACACTGTAAAATACAAAAACTGGGTTTAATAGTAAAATATAAGTAAATAACCAAAATCAAGTAGTAATAGGAAAACCACATGGGTAACAAAAATATCATATTAGACGTAAATATAATTCCTACATAGTTACTGTAACTCAGCTATAAATTTTCTTAGGAGTTTCCTGGAAGTCAAAGTAAAACAGGAAACATCATCACTTCTATAATTTATATTGTGTATGTAATAATAACAGCTAATATTTATTGTGACCTAACTTTGTGCCAGAAACTACATACATGTATTTTACATATAGCCATTTCTATAAATATTTGAAGTTCTTCAATTTTTCAGCAATTGCACTATTAACTAAATCAGCTGATAAAAATATCTTCAACAATGAGGAAGTTAAATTTTATGCTGAAAAAAATCCCCCTTTTTCTTTAGAGAATAATCAACCTAAATTAAACTTTTAAATTCTTGATTTAAGGCAGCCAGCCTGTTTCAACAAAGTTGCCAAATATTCTTCACCAAAAGGAAGCATTGCAAGATATGACAAACAGGAAAGCTAAACAAAAGTCAACAGTGTTGCAAATCATACATTTATGGGAGGAAAAGTTCCAGCCCTGTAGCCAAGCCTGGAACTTAAATCTGCAAGACAGAGCATGTTAACGTCAACAGGGTAGTATGGCATGCAGAGTTCTGTGCAGGGGTGCCAGCAGAACTTGAGGGGTTATGCAAGCAGCCAATGAGCACAGTAACTTGTCTTGCAGGCCTTTAGAGAGTGAGTGAGAATCTAGCCCATTACTATATTGTCATATGCTAGCAAAACTTGGAAAAGCCTGAAAAAATTGAACAAGAATCTCAAACTATGCACCATTCTATTCCAAATTTGACCCTTGGGATTTAGCTATAAGTTAACAATAGTCTCACCATATTTGAGACAAATCAATGGAGAATTTTCCTAGCTTTTCCTTACAGCCTCCTCCATGTATATGTTATAACCCTTGTACCAGTCATAAAACCTAGACTAATCAGGGAGCTACCAACTCAAATGTCTAGAAGGCAAATAACTAACAAAAATGAAGTAGATCATTGCGATTTTCGCATCCAGTATCTCTGTGAGTCCAGAGGCATGTGTCAAATGAGGCCTCAGTCTCCTCTGATGAACTCTGACATCTGGAGGAAGGTCTGTTTGCAGAGTGGAGGAAAGGTCCAGCTGGAGCCCATCCCCCAGGCACTTCTGTGTATCTCTATGCCATCTTTGATGAGAAGTCGCTGAGAATATAATAATCCTGATCTTCTTGGGGGGTTGATGGAATGAATTATCTCAAAGGTTTGCTGTTTGTTAAGACATATTTAGACAGGGAGGGGACAGCATAACAAATTCTATATGTAAGCGGTATTTCATTTCTTATTCAAAAACCATACATTTAGGTAATTTTCTTCAAGGTAATCATCAGATTTAGCATCCTTTCTCTGAGCAAAATCTAGCTTCTATCAGTGAGAGGCACGCACACTGACCACACACACTGCATCTTTCTACTTAAACACATATACACACTGGCCTTTGGTAAGAGGCAGGGCATGAATAGGAAAAAACAGAGATACATTCCAAAAAGACATTAGCTAAACAAAAGTCAAGTCCACCAGGCGAAGCCATCAGGAAATTGGTTAACATATTTCCCCCCCATTCAACAAAAGATAGCAGGCACTTGTCTCAATATCTCCTTTCATCCCTGAAAGCTTTAAAATTGATTCATGGTTTCATAACTACAACAAAGTAACCTTTGGTAGATTAAAATCAAGGCTTTTTAAAAATTTGGATATCAACAGCAAGAATCCCACCCAGGTCTTGCTAAAAACGACTTTGCCTGACGTTATGAAATGCTTCCTCAAGCTCTTCTTTAGCCAAATGAGAAGTTGTCTGGAAAGGATTCATCCTTTTAGTGTACACAGAAGATCTTCTTCTTGGATCTATAAACCAAGTCTTTAAATTCCACTGTAATTACTCCAAAGACATAAATAGAGCCGATACTATTCCTGGCATCCCAGCTGGTCCTTTAGACAAGGTACACAGCATTTTCAAATAAAACTTCCACAAAGTGTGTAGGTATTCTAGCAACAGACAGATGCCTGGGGATTCTAAAATGTAGTGTTTAAAATAATGGCTTCCAAAAATGCTAGTGTGTAAGACAGGCCCCTTTCTTCATTTTAATTCTTGTACCAGTTGTTAAGATTGAGTTTCTTAGTAAGGACTGAAGTCTATTCTGTTTTCAACCACTAACTTGGCTCTCTTTGAAAGTTATATATACTGAAACAATTCATTAAAATGCTCATACATAAAGTTTTATTAAGGGGATATGTTATTGCTCTCAGACTCACTCTAGTTATTAACCAGTACAATTTAAAAGCTTCTTTCAAAAGCCAGAGCCTCACAAAACCATCTTAGTGTTAGTGTTGATTAATATCAACATCATATCCACTTTCAGTGTGAACACCGTCCATATCTGGAGTGTTTCTCAGATTTGGACAGGAACATTTTCCTCTTGCTCTCAGCGAACATGTTGGGCTTGCTTACAGCAGTAAAGAGTCTCAAATCATGCCATGCATTTGTTTTTTCGATCACATTTGTTTGCCCTCTGAAACTCACCAACTTCTGAATTCAGATTACACTCTTGCTAATTAAAATTTTATCGATTGGATTAATTTCTAAAACCTGAGGCTATTTTGAATTCTTGATTTAATAATTAAAAGGACCTGATAACCACCCCTCAGTTCTTTTGTTATTCACCATTGTCTTAGTTTATCTATAAAATAATGGCTTGGGGAAGCCATTGTCTATATCTCAACTTGGAAAGCAGATCATCTAGATATAGGTATTGATACACATTAATGCACAGAACACATCCTGTTTTCTGTCTTCCAAGCCTGTTACACTGTACTTCAGGCCCCTTTTTGTGGGGTGGAGGCAAGTGACAACTTTTGCCTAATGAAGCATGAGCATAAAGGACATGTACCACTTCTCTGCCAAGAGTCTGTTGCCAGTGCGAATATCAAGAGCTTTCTTTCCCTCTGCCATGGTGATAAGCAGGTGACAAACATCCCGTCGGTTTGGCGCGGTTTGGTGTGGACAAGGATGAGGGGCAGAGACTCTGATGACTCTTAAGGAATACAAAGAAGAATAAGCCTCTCACTATAAGCCTCTGAGCATTTGGATAACCATAGTATGGCCGAGTCTATCCCAACTGATATAATCCACACAGACTGTTAAAGTGAAACCAAGCTTTTTTTTTTTTTTTTTTTTCTCCAGAAGAATCTGTGATAGAAGCTAGACAACTATCAAAACTTTCTGATATCCTGTGTTGGCATATTCCCATTTGGTGTAGAAATTTTGGTGTAGGTTCAATCACAGGCTACTATATTCAGTTAACAAGGATGGTGCTCTTTAGACTTTACATGCACAAGATAAAAAATTCATTTTGAGTATTAGTCACA
The DNA here is from genome assembly GCA_004024925.1 of Scalopus aquaticus. Lineage (NCBI taxonomy): Eukaryota > Metazoa > Chordata > Mammalia > Eulipotyphla > Talpidae > Scalopus > Scalopus aquaticus. The sequence continues at coordinate 42,597 of PVIJ01008343.1, forward strand.
AACTTCCTTTCCACTTCCTCTTTTAGGCCCTCTGTGAGTAAGACTTCTTTGTACATGACAGTTGTATACAAGAAAAACCTATAGCTGTAGAAAACTGCTCTGCAAGCTAGTTCTTGGAGAAGTTCTGCCCATTCCTCAGTTAACGTCACACTCTGGTGTACTGATTCAATAAAGAGGCTTAGAAGTTCTCCAGACCTGGCTCAAGTCATATTATCTCCTGTAATTTACGTAACTTCCAAGAGCCCCAACAACCTCTTCTTTAAAAAGGAAACATCATATTTTTTTGTCTGGCGTACAGTGTGTGCTGTTATTATTTATGACTCCACAGTCACTGGATATACCTGTTTGTTAGAACTTCTGCTCACAATCAAAACACACAAGAGCAGCCATGCTATAGCAGACAGACCACACGACAGGCCTCACTGTCCCTGCCTCTTGGTGTTTGAATTTGTTTAATTTCTTCTTCCCCAGTGCAGGCAGGTCCTGCAACTTTCCTCTATACAATGGAATATGGCAAAGGTGATGGGCCATCACTCCAATGGTTCTGTTCTGTTCTGTGAGTCTGTCTTAGCAGACTGGAGCTAGAGTCTTTCTTGTGGGCATGATGAAGTTAGAGACCCTGTTGGACAGGGACCTGCATGTGACAAGGAACTGCAGTAAGCCTCTAGGAATTGGGCAGTGATGAGCAACTAAAGGCAGCCTTTAGCTAACCACCTGCAAAGTGTCAGGATCCTCAGTCTTGCAACCACAGGAAATTATTTTTCCCAGTAACCAGCACATGAGTTTGGGTATGAATTCTTCCCCAACCGGCTTCAGAAAATAACTGAATGTAGTCTGCAGAGGTATTAGTTGTAGCTTTATTAGGCCCTAAGATTTGAAGTCAGCTGAGCCATGAATGGACCTTAGAAATTCTGAGATAATAAACATGCTGTTTTAAGGTTCTAAGTATGTGACAATTTGTTATATAGCAATAGAAAATTGATACATGTACCAAACTGGATAATTTGACTATTTTATCCAAAAAGTCATTTTTTAAAAGATTTAGTTACTTATGCATACAAGAACTGGGGTATGGACCAGAGTGTGGGGGGTGAGAGGATTCACCAGAGACAGAGTGAAGAGCAGAACATGAGGATTGACTGAAATACACTGCTGAGGGGAGCAGTGGGCGAGGCAGGAGAGGTCTGCCGCACCATGTGGGAAGCTCCCTGACCAGGGATGGAACTCATGCTGCAGTGGCTGCTGATAGCTTGATAGTGCTGAGATTTTAAAGCCTGGGCCACCGGGAAGAATCCCCAAATCTATATTTAAATGATCAATCAAAAAGCTTCCCTCCTTTTGGTATCTCTTCTTTCTTGAATCAAATAAAATATTTGAGATTTCAGATTTTTCATCAACATATGGCCATAAAAGAAAAGGGCCCTTTTACCTTAATTTGGTTATATTTTATCAAGCTTTTCTTTACCAGATTATTGATGCTTGATCAAGTAAAGAGCACCATTTAAAGAACACGTTTTTCTTTAAAAACATTCACGCAATGGCATTTTATTAATACAATTCCCTTGCTATAAACAGAACTTGAGAATGCTTTCGACTAAGCAGGACAGTCAACAGTCCTTATCTGCTCACTGGTCTATTCTTGCTCATCTTTACGGATCCAGCTTAATGTCATTAACTTTTGAAAGCACTTTCCATATCTCTGTCAAAGGGAATAGACTTTCATTTGCATTTTTGGAACATCTTAGTTATAAAACATCCTTTGTAATTGCTCTATGTTCCAACTTCTTATCCCTATAAACTATCTCTATTACTACTCCAGGCATTGGCAAACTATAGCTTCTAGCCAAATGTTGACTGCTATTGTTTTTGTAAATAAAGTTTTATTAGAACAAACCATGCATATTTGTTTGTGTAATAGTTAAAGTTGCTTTCATGGTGTAATGCAAAGTTGAATGATTGCAACAATGGTCTTATTATAGCTCAGAAATCTAAATCATGTACTCTCTGGCCCATTACAGAAAAAGAACACTCACACCACACTAGACCATGGGCTTCATGAGGTGAAAGACTATGTCCTGTTTATATCTGGGCTGTAGAATCTAGCCCATAGAAGCCCTTAAATTCATAATTCAGTTTAACCATCGATGCATGAAACACCTGAAATTCAAACCAACACAAGTCTTTATCCTCCCTATAAACCAGACATTCCCTAAAAAGGCCCCATGGACTTTTGTAAGACTGAGTGCCATGGGGAAGAGGTCTGCCCTCAGACTTTGTATTAACCCAAAAGCTGAAAACACAATGAACAGAGCTGGCTATTAGAGAACATTCCTACCCTTCATTAAAAGTCTACATTTAAACCAAATTGCCATTTATTAAACAATTTTCACATTAGTTACCAAGCCCATGTGCCTTTCAGAGGACAGTTACTCTGTTTTCAGATTCACTTAGGACCAATTTCCAAAATGCTGCTTGTGTATTTGCTGTCCAAGAAACCTTTTAATTTTCATTTGTAAACCTTTTTTGATGTTGCTCCCTTGTCAAAAACAGGAAGCCATTACTTTCCAGCAGTAAACAAGTTCAAAATCAAGTTAGCCACTCAACTCCCCAAATCAAGACTGTGTTTTGTATATATGAAAAAAAGTCAAAATTCTCAAGGGAAAGCCAAAAGTCTTAAAATTTTGTGGGAATCAAAGAATTTTAAAACGCGCCCCCACCCCCTCCAGATTTGGTTCTTCTCCAAACCCAGTAAAACCTTTCAAACTCCTTGTGATTCACTCCCTCACTATTTCTGTCCAGCGAGATTAGTCTGCATGCTTTCTCCTTCATTCATCCACCCACAATCTCTCTAACTCCCATATGGGATGTATAGAGTAACACTAACCACCAAGAACAAAGCAGAACAAGATGTTTGCCATGGATATCAAGTCTCAAAAGAAACAATTAAATTGATACAAATCATCATTACTTCCTGAATCACCATAAACTGCTGTGTTTTAGAATGCCAAGTAAATTACTATAAAGTATTACCTAAAGGTTTTGCAAATAAATGTATTAAATTCATAGGCTAAATTTAATGAGTAGGAAAGTGTTTCCTGGCTTCTTCATGATGTTTAGAAAACTCTTCCAGCTCACCTGATGAGTTTCTCGAGGGGAAGCCACTTCAGTCTCCTGCTGGGGCCAGTCAGCAATGACTCTCCCCCTTTCCTAAGCCTGACTCTGACCTGGGGCCGGTCTCCAGTCCTCATCACCACCATCACCTGAAATCACCTGTTCATCTCTAGCTAGGAAAACTTTCCTCTGCCACTGCAGAAAACATAGGAAAAAAAAAATTGAGATGCTGCATGAAGAGCAGTCTGTATCCCCCTGCGTACCTACATATGTCTTTTTATTTAAAAGTGAGTTTCCTACTTAATTTAGGAGAATGTAAAGACATCCTTTATTTAATAAAATATTAATGTCATAGGTTAGACTTTTAATGCTTTTACTTGACAAAAGATAAAGTTGTTATTCTTATATCAGTTCCTCCAATCTTTGAAAGTGACCCATGAAACCACAAAGAACCTGAGGGTTAAGAACACTGAAGACTCATTGAACCTGAGATGATGAAAGGATTTTTTTAAAGATTTATTTATTTATACATACAAGGTGGGGTGCAGGCCAGAGGTGTGGGGCTGTGAGAGGGTTCACCAGAGACAGAGTGGGGAGCAGAACAAGCAGATAGACCGAAATATACTGCTGAGGGGAGCAGCAGGCGAGGCAGGAAGGGTCTGCTGTGCCATGTGGGAAGCTCCGCCTGCCAGGCGTTGAACTCCAGCAGCTGCAGCTGCTGACAGCTCTACAGCGCTGCGCTTAACCCATTGCACCACCAGGGAGCCCTAAAAGGATATTAAAGAGTAGTTATGGATCAGAGATCAGTGACTTATCCAAGGTAATACAGCTGGTGAGAGGCAGTGAATTTTTACCCAGATCATTGACTTCTTCTTGGTGAATGCATTTCTTTATAGTACATGCCGCTTGCTTCAGAGCTACTTTAAAGGTACAAACTGTCACAGGAACTCCACTTTGATGGCAGTTTTGCTGAGGTTCCTCTGACTCATTGGCAGAGCTTGGAGTCTCACCCCAAAGCAGGAAGCCCCCGGGCCAGGCTGGTTGTCTCTGACAGGGGCTGCAGCAAGCTAGCCCTGGAGGATCTAGTGGCAAGGCCTGGCATTGTGCAAATCCAGCATGGTGGGCTACTAGTGGCAGCCTGCATGCCAGTGTCTCACACTTGTGTCCTAGCTCTGCTGTGTGGCCATTTGCATCACCACAACTTCCTACTGAAGTGTTCTACTTCGGGTTCAGAGAGTCTCCAACCATGCTGATGTCAGCTCTGACCTTGGCCCCCTGGAGCCCACAGCCAGTGAGCCTGTCCAACCTCAGTGTAGGTCGGGTCTGGACCGGGAACTGGGGTTTCACTTTTGACTCATTGAATCTGAGATGAGGAACAAATAATGGACCAATCAACCTCAAGCTCTCACTAGTGTCATTCAAGGTTGTTAAGACCAATTGAGAATTGTAAATGGATCAATCTGATTGGTTGGTGTTTGACTATCACCAGTCATACAGCTGGGATTATAAATGATGCAATCATGCTTGAAAGACAGGGACCCTGCAGAGGATATAATCCAGAGGAAGAGCCAGCTTGATTTATTGAACAGATGATTGCAGAGCAATTCATCAGATCCTTTGTAGACAGATGTATGGGGACTTCAAGAGCTCCCTAAATTTTCTCAGAGACCTCTATAGACGTTCACAGGGCACTCCCAGACCTCCTCAGAGGACTGACTGCTGCACCTTCCTCTGGCTCTTCCACTTACACCACCTACAAAGAGCACCCTAGGTCTGTGCCTGGTGTCTCAGAAACCTGTCTTCTGTTGGCTTTTGTAAACAACTCTCAAAAAGCTCAACACTAGTGTCTCTGGCACCACCTCCTGGTGGCCAGTGCTGACCAGCACTGCTGACCTATGACTAGCACTGCTGACCTCTCTCCAGCCACCTCTGAGAGCTGTCCACCACTTCTGAATGTCTTGCACTGCTTCCTGGTTTATTGCCTCCAGCACTATCTGGTCTGGCATCTAGTGCTATCTGACTTGGTCTTTGGATTGTCACCTCAGGAACCCCACATATGAGCACCTCCAATTGCCACTGTGAGTTGGATTCTGATGCATTGCTCACCAGTGTGCCCCAGCTCCAGGCTCTCAATGAAATGACAGCAACATCTTACCTGGGAAGCTTTTGTTTTGGACAATTGGGCACTGCAGACACTCTCTGGGGTAAGACAGCTAGCCAAAGGTGGCCACAGAAACTTTTTCTCTTTTTTTAATCTCCCCTTTTGTAATAAGCCCTATTGCTGTATCCTGAACCTGTGTAGTATCTTAAAATTGTGAGCATATGGGTGAGAGTCCACAGTGACCTGTCTCCCACCTTGGCACTGTTTTAAAATCTCATCTGCTATTAAACTTATTCAGTTTAACACTATCCCTTATTAATCATCTACATCTTTAACATTTTTTTTTCGTTTGTATGCTTTCTCATCATTCTTTGAAACTGTTTTGAATTTATTGTATCTTGCTCTATAATTGTGATAGCACATGAATTATTTCTGGGAGCAATAGTTAACGTAAATACCAATAATAGAAGCTGTGGAAATTTCCTTCATGAAAGATGCTTAGAAAGCTAAGATAAGCACCAAAAATCAGTCTGGCATAAGATAGATTGGTAGCAGAAATTTGAAGTCAGAGAAGGTGACAGAGGTAAGGTAAACTAGCAGGTGAAGAATCAGCATTAGTCAAAAACAGAGGGAGGCCAGAGAAAACAGAACATCTTTAAAGTCTTATACACAAACTTGCATGGGAGAATATTGGGTAAAGGGACAAGGTAGGAAAAGAATCTGACATTACTAGAAGTGCTTTAGAAGGTTTCACGAGAGCCAATATTTCCCAAAGAGTTTTCTAAAGCACGATAATCCTATGAAGCAGTCTGTTAAAAAAAGAGGGGGGGTGGGTAGGTTGGAGATCAAATAAATTGGGACACAGTTTATATTTTCCATAAATACTACAGATACACACAAGGAAATTTGCTCAGGCCTCCTTGGATGCTTCCTTAGTCCATAGCAGTTCTAATGTTAATATTCAATTCAAGTCCTTGAGAATATATAAAGGTCACTTTCTAAGAGCTAAATAATTGACAAAACAAGTGGATATTTGTAAATATTTTTGTACTATTAAACAGTAAATACCTGTACATATGTATATTTATGTATATTTTTCTCATAAATGACTGAAGCCTTGAAGTGTTGGAGCTGCAGAAAATACCTGTGCTGGGTGCTACTTGCAAACATGAATCAGAATTTCTGAAGTTGTGTCTCAAGCTTTGGAATTTTTTTTTTTTAAAGATTTATTTACTTATGCATAAAAGCTGGGGTACAGACCAGAGGTGTGGGGTGGTGAGAGGGTTAACCACAGATAGAGTGTGGAGAAGAACAGGCAGATCGACAGAAACACACTGCTGACGGGAGCAGCGGGCAAGGGAGGAGAGGTCTGCAGCGCCATATGGGAATCTCCCCGCCAGGCATCCAACGCATGTCGCCACTGCCGACAGCAACACAGTGCAGCGCTTAACTGCTGCAAGGGAGGCCCAAGCTTTAGGAATTTTTGATTAAGTTTCCCAGATGTTTCCTAGATTCACAGGTTTGTGCCCAGTGACCTACTCAGCAGTGGCCAGAAGCAGTCTCGCATTTCTAGAGTTGACCAGACCTCAATCGCAGCCATGATGCAAACACATCCCAGGCAACAGCTGCTTCTCCCAGCCATCCAGACGCTGGCACAGCCGTCCCTCTGACCCTGAAATTCCGTGATCAGCTCCGAGGGTGCAGGTTCATTTACACTCACACACTCCTGAGTCTTCTTTCCCCGCCCCCACGGAAGCTGGGATAACCAAAGAGCCTCTGTGAGCACACACCACTCCCTAGATCCCAGCCTTCCTGCCCTCTTAAGCACCCACTGTTCTCTTTTGCGCCCACTTCTTAGACTGGCCACTACTCGTTATTATGTTTCTTATTTTCTCAGTGACCATCATCACCAGCCTGTGCAGAGTTTCACTGGTTTATTTTATTACTCTAACTCTTTGTTTCTTATGATAACCACCCTCCTTCTCATGGCTCCTGCCCACATACCCTGTGTGGTATATTATGTCCTTAAATGTTTGTGTGTACTCTTGAAAAATATAAAGTGTTCTTTCTCACCAGTGTAGTATTAATATGAATTAATGACCTTGGATGTAATTCTGTACCTTTTCACTGATTACTGTTTTCAAACTTTTTGTGTGGCGCTGTGTATGCAGGGCATTGTGTCCTGCTGCTGAACCCATGTCCTTCACTAGTCTCCGGGGGGGCTGGGAGCATCCAGACTGAACTGGAGGACCGTCCACAAAAACCCAGGAACCGCTGTGAACTTTTCTGAGTCGCTTAATTTCTCAGATCCGAGTTTGCTAGATTGAAAGGGTAGGGCTGTTGATTGGATAGGAATCGACATTTTCATTAACGTGCACCCATAATAGCTGCAACTTCTTACTATCTGAAGGATGACTGAAAATAAGCATAAAGCAGGTACCTGTTTGCTCTATGATCAAGGCACCAGAGCAACAGATAACAAAGAATGTCTGAAGGAAAGGAAAGAGGCCTGATATTCTCCTACCAATTCCGGCTATTCAGTCCATAATTGTAGTCTGCTGGAGTGTACACATACATCATCACCAGTACCACATATTTTATTTGTTGCTTTGATATTGCAGAATCTATTACTCTCTGGTAGAAGGTAACTCAGATATTATTCTTTTATAAAACCCTAAAGGCATTTGTCAAACAACTTCTCTATCCTTCCAATATCCTGCTACTACTGTGCATGGAATTCCACAGAATTTATGGATTAATTGGGGGGTTTCCAGTTGAATCTTTCCAAAGTTAAGGACTCTTATTTATAAATATTTATCCAGTTTTTGTTTAGACTTTCAATGAGATGTGTGAAAATTATTCCATAAAGGATTTAGGTTAATTCTCAGTTGTTTAGTAGATATAGATCTTATTTAAACAACACATCATTTTAAATTACGTAATTCAGTTAGCTCTTCCTGCATCTCTACTTCTCCCTCTACTCTGGGTGAGTTATTCGTGTCCCCTATTTTACCCTTCATAAAACTCTGCATAACAATGACTGCATAGTGCAGAACAAGGTCATTGCTGAAAGTATCTACTTACCTGCCTGTAGTGTGCACATTTTGAGGGCAGGAATGGCCTCTAAGTCACTTTTCTGTCTGCAGGAACAAGAAAGAGATACGCTCATATTTTGGAGACTTTTGAATGTAATTAAAAAAGCACACAGCCATTATGTACAATATAACTAAAAGTATCCGGAAATGTGGTAAGGAAGGAGATGCTTGGACCTCAAGGCTCCATCAGCTATCATTTATACCTGCTGGGTAGACAGTTCTGAGATAGACATTAGAATTCAGCTCTAGTTCCTTTTCTGTTTTTCTTTTTTTCTGTTTGAAGGGTTCAGTCAGGCCTGTCTTCTCTCTTGTAAGAGTCTCTGCCCTGCTAGAATTGGGTGAATGTAATTAATTGTGCTCTTAATCTTTTTCACCCTTAAATCCACAGCATCCTAGATGAGAAAGTACTGTGGGTTCAGACACAGGTATTGAAGTTTCTTTATGTTGGATAAATAAAAGACATAGTATTGTAACATAAATGGCCCAAGAGCTCTACTAGTTCTCAAACATACCTTGAAAAATCATCTTCCTGCAGTCTTTGCTTCTATGACTTCGGCCAACTTAGTCCCTCAGTGATCTCAATGCAATAGCACTATTTTCCCACCAGCAAACTCCAATCAAGAAGTCAGGGTTAGACCTAGCTGGTGGCCTAGGGGTTAAGTCTCATCGTTACTACTGCTAAGGCTTGAGTTCGATTCCCAGCCAGGGAGTTAACCCCCATGGCATAGCTGACATCTCTTGTCTTTCCTGCTGCTCCCATCAGCAGTATATTTCAGTAAGTTCTGCCTTTTCTGATCCCCATTCTGTCTCTGGTGAATCCTCTCACTCCCCTCCCCACACCTCTGGGCTACACCCCAGTTCTTCTATTCAAAAAATAAGTCAGGGCTATAGGACGCTTTTGGTTAAAAACCCATTTTGCAGATTTTAACTGATGTTAATAATTATACTTTCACTTGGTCTTCTGTTTTTCATTACTTCCTAGCTTCATGTATACTTACATCAAAACGATAATGATTCAGGGATCTGGTTGTAATTAATTGAAATATACAGAGTGAGGCATAAGGAAGCAAATGAGCAAAGGGAGCTGGAAAAGGGCATAAAGTTAGTTGTGGAGGCCCAGCCTCTCAGCTGTTACAACTATTAGGTCACCATCACCCTTTAGCTTAAACCAGACTGAGCACTTCAGTTAAGAAATCTACAAAAACAAAATAAAGAAACAAACAACAAAACAGTACCTTGGGGACAATCATCGACACCAAGAATAGAAGGGAACTGTCCCTGTCAGCTCACCCACACTACCAAAGGGAGCCTCCTATGCTTCCATCTCCCTTTGGCCACTCCTTCTGATCCTTCTAGCTCTATTAGGGAAATACACAAATTGAAAAGAATTCAGACATCTGGAAATGTTTTAGTTATCACAAGTTTAGTAATTTTTTGAAGAGAAACATAAAATAGAGTAAAAAAGTCAAAATAAAGATGTTGGTTCACAGAGGGCTAAGAACCTTCCTTTTATGACTTAGTTCATCCCAAATTTGATGCATTATCCAGGAAATGTATTGTTATTTTGATGTCAAACTGCTCTAAGATATGTGATTGCATAAATGTAATCCAAAATAAACCCCTACAGAAAAAAAGGAAGGATGGCATTGTGTTTAGTCCATTCTCCTTTTGTTCCTTGTGTTATGTCATGAGAATCTGTCAATCCATATTATCATTTTGGGGAAACATCCCTGAAAATGTCATTTGAAGTATCCTGTGAGTCTTGGGTAATCTGGCTGTCAGATCTTGCCTCAATGATTGAAGAAGTAAAAAAACAAATCAAGTACTAATGCCATCCACCAATCTAATTATTGCAGAAGTGACTAAAATGGGTAAAGGAATGTTTACACTGTGTTCTCTTTTTTGTAACTTAATGTGCAGCTTGATACAATTTACTTCACTTTTAGCTTATTCTCTTGACCCCCAAAAGACAGCGGGTTGCCTTGCACAATGATTCCCTCCTCGTGACAGCAGTCCCTGGAGTCTGGCTCTACACCAGGTAGCTGGCTTTAGTTTTCTCTGCTCCAAAAAATTATAACAATATAGTGATACTTATATTCTATGTTTATTATTACCAGTAAATGAGATAAAACATGAAAAGCAATTAGCCCAGTGCCTAGCATCTGACATGACAATAGTTGTTAGATCTGAAAGAGATTTTCACTAACTTCTAGTTCAACACTATAGTATGTATTTTTGAGGAGAGGGTCCACAAATGATACCCAAAGCAGTTTTTGTCTCCAAAAGCTTAAGAACCATTTAACAATGTTCCTGTGGAATTACCAATATACTCCGTCTATTTGCTAAGGGCAGGAAAATGCCTCTTCATGTGCCCCCAACACACGTACCCGGGCAAGATGTTCAAGTCCAGGTCACTGAAACTTGTGAATGTCTTATGAACTTGTGTTGTGAATGTGACAAAAGAGACTGTAGGTGTGATACGTTAAGGATCTTAGATTGGATATAGTATCCAAGTGAGCTCAATGTAATTTCAAGGTTTCTCATAAAGGGAAGAACGAGGAAGAAGCAAAGGAGGAAACCAGGTGACAGAAGTAGACTCAGAGAGGCAACTGCAGCTGGGGCCACAAGTTAAAGTGTGAGGCCTCCTCCAGAAGCTGGAAAACTAGGGAACGTATTTCCATATTCTTTCATTTGTTTGTATTTTTACTTGATATTTAAAATATTTTAAAAACGTTTTTGATAAAATCAGCTTCCTCATGAAGGAACGTATTCCTAAAATGCATTAATGCACTATCCAAAATACTGTGTGTTCATGTGTGCTTGTGCACGTGTGCGTGTGTGTGTGTGTCTGTGTGTGTGTGTAATGATAACCTTAGTAAATCAGTTTCTTATTCTACCTGTAAAATGAGACTATGAACTTAGGTTTAGCTCAAGTAAGACATGACAAGTGAATTGTTCAAATTATAATCACTGTGAACCATGACAGGATGTGGGTGAAGACAATGGTATAGAAGGACAGGAAATTGGTCATAACACTGATGGGAAACCTAGAAATCCCTCAATCTCCTCCCCCATCTTTCTACAGGACAAGGTTCTAGCATCTTCCAGGGTATGCCAGTTCTCTCAGAACAGGGCAAGATTCTGCTGTTTTTCTTGGTTCCCATTTAAAGGTAATCTTGGGGTGATCTCATGTCCTCCTCATCTTTATCTCTGTGAAGAAAGGTCTGGAATGTTCTTAAAGAAAGAAAGAAGGAAAAGAGAACCTCAGCCTTTTGAGTAATAACATTATGTGGCTTCCCCTTCTCTGTCCCCATCATGTAAGGCAAGATCAGTGTAATTCTTAAAACATTTTATAATGAAAACAAGTCCCTTGTTACAAGGTCTGAACGTGGTCTAAGTCATTTCATCTGCTCTAACACTTGGTAAAAAGCGAATGAGCTTTGCTTACACTGAAGATGTTATTGTGGTTTCTCTCTCCACTTCAAAGGAGTGTTAAAGACCTACCTCCTGGAAGAGCACTGTGCCAGCATCAGTGGGTTTGCAAAGAATAGAACTGCGCCTGGCAACCTTTTCCAATATGGCTGATGCCCACGTGAATATCCCCAGTGCTTCTACCCAGAAGAGATGGCTTTCGTCTGTTTATTTTTCTTTACAACTGTTGTTGCTATAAACTTTGGCCAGTTACAAAATAGGAATAAGTAGTAAAAACTATTGTAAAACACATTGCAAACATGAAGTGACATGCAAATACTTTAACCCCCCACCCCCACCCCAACTAGTCTACAGCATGGTTTATAAGCATAGTTTATAAACACAGCTGCCAGGCAAGACTGCAGAATGCAAGTAACATACAGAGTTGGGTTCAAATCCTAGCTAGTCTTGGCTCTCATTACACATTTAACCATGAATACATGATTTAACCTCTCTCAGGTCAGTTTTCTGTTCTTTTTGTTTGTTTGCTTAGAAGAACTGAGGTATAAGCCATAGATACAGGGGTTGAGAGGATTTATGAGATAGAATGGGGAGCAGAATAGGTGAATTTACTGAAATGCACTGCTAAGTAGAGCAGCCAGCGAGGCAGAAGAGGTCTGCTGCACCTTGCGGATTATCTTCCCAGCCGGAGATCGAACTCCGGCTTTAGAATGATAGCACTGAGACATAACCCCTAGGCCACCAGGGAGGCCCTGAGCTTCAATTCTCTTGTGTGTAAAATGGAGCTGAACAACATGTGTCTTCTAGCATTGCAGTGCCTCTCAAACTAATAGTTCTCCACTAGCCACATGCCATAGAAGCTGGTAAGTTGAAACAGCACTGAAACTTAAATTTGAGGGGGGATGGTTCATCTCCCTCAAAAGAAAGAGACAAAAATCACCCTCTAGAAACTCTTGAGAAGGAAATTTAAGTACAAGAGAAGTGGAAAAAAAAAGACAGAAAGAATGGAGGAAGCAAGTAAAAAATTGATATAAAGAGCACACTCAGACTTGGACACTGAGAGGTGAGATGGTTCTTCAGTCCGTGACTTCAACCTCACAGCCATTTAGGCTGCAAAAAACTGTTGGATACACTTTCTTAACTTGTGAATATGCTCTATGCTGAATTCTTTGGCCATTACTCCAAATGTATCTTCTTTCTCTTTACCTCCAATTTTTTAATCTAAAGACAGAAATTTTGTCTGAAGAACCTCTGTCCCTACCCAATCCATTCTCCTCAGAGAAAGCTACAATCCTGAAGTTGGCATGCACTCTTCTTCTCTATGGTCCCACAATTTTATTCTACAATCTGTGTTGAGACATACTACATAACACCATGCAATTAAAAAGAGTTATATAAATGGCACGCTGAGTAGTCTATCACAATTTTTTGTTCATGTAACCTATTTTAAGTTTGTCAGTTGATATATGCAGATTTAGTTTTTCATCTTCAACGTTACAGATCGGCTTTTTTAATATATCTGATTTACTTTTGCCATGCCTCTATGGGTCAACATTTCACTGTTTCTAGTTTTTCCTGTTACCTATGTCGTGCAGGTGATCCTTCAACATGCTCTTTTTGCATGTGTGCCAGTGCTTCCAGGAAGTAAAATTATTTTACTCATCTGTAAACTTCAATGGATCATGTCAAATGACCATCTGAAATGGCCCATCAGCCCAGGCTTGCTCTAGCTATACGTGTGAGCTTTATTCCCCCCCCATCCTCACCCATACTTAGTAATACCAGACTTTTAAATGTTTGACACTCAGGTGGGTGGAAATAGACATATCAGTAGCACTTTACTTTGTGGGCATCTGAGTGTTAGTGATGTTGAGCATCATTTTATATTTGGGGACATTTGAGTTTCCTGTTCTATGAAATGCCTATTCAGATATATTGTCAATTTTCCTTATTCTTTAGATAATCTGGGTACCAATCATAAATTGCTTCTTTTATTTGTGTCATTTTAACTTTGCTCATGACTTCTTTCCTATCAGTATTTCTGCTGTTGGCTGTGCTTCACTTTTTAAAGAAATGTTTACCAGCCAGGAGCAATAAATATATCCACTTGCATTGTTTTCTAAAATTTTTAAATTTCTTAATTCTTTTTTTTTAAGATTTATTTATTTATGCATACAAGTTGGGGTGCAGGCCAGAGGCATGGGGCAGCGAGAGGGTTCACCAGAGACAGAGTGGGGAGCAGCACAGACAGATTGATGGAAATACACTGCTGAGGGGAGCAGTGGGGCGAGGCAAGAGAGGTCTATTGCACCATATGGGAATCTCCCTGGCCGGGCGTCGAAATTCCATCGCCGCTGCCGGCAGCTCCACAGAGCAGTGCTTAACCACTGCACCACCAGCAAGGCCCAAAATTTCTTATTCTTAATTGAGTCTTTCAATCATTCTCATATATGGTATAATAAATATTTCCTTATGGATTGCTAATTTTTCCAGTGTTATTTACCGAATCTTTATTCTCTCCACAGTGATTTGTAATGTCACTTCTCAAAGAAATACATTTCTATAAATAAGGAGACTTATTTTCTGATTCGGTGAGTCTGCATGTCTATTCCCATGCACCCTTTATAAAAAATTAATTTCTGCTTGGTGAATCCTCCCTGTTTTATTATTATTAAGCAACACTATCTTGGCTATTTTTGCCTTCATTTTCATGTAAATTTGCGACTGAACTGTACAAATAGATTTTAAACTCCTACAAAAATTATTGTTAGATTTGAATCAATTATTTATTATGGAGAAATTCATGTTATTGAATCCTATTCATGAATATGGTACATTATTCACAATGGGAATGCCAGACCCTTTCCTATATGACTTGTCCAGTGGGATTGGATGTTTTTCCCCACAAAGTATTACGAATGGAAGGAGGTAAGTAAAAAACCTCATCTGCTAAGGCCTGGGAATTTTTTCTTATTCTAATATTCAGCTAGTAAACCCATTTCAAAGTGCAGGGCCCTGTGTGATTTTAATGGAAAGTCTTCAAACACCTTTGAAGTACCAAAGGGGCACAGCTCCAGACCTGACTCACATTATATTTCTTTTGACAATTAATTGGGATAGTGTTAGGGAAGCCCTTGGCACAATAAATTAAGGATTCTTTTACCATTCATTTTATTATGTATATCTACATCATGATTGTAGTTTTGATTTGCGGACAAATCATACATAGGATAAAATAACCGTGTATGAAGGCTGACCTTGTTTATTTTTTCCTGCTGAGAGCAGGCCTCATCTGTGCTTGCCTCATCTCACACGCTGATCATCATGCAGACCTGGTGTCTTTAACTGTCAGGATAACACTAGGAACCAGGACCACCCCATGTAGCCTCAGCACCCACGGTTTGCTGAGGTGCTGGGTTTGCCTGTGGCTGCTGTCAGACAGCTTCCATCTGCATTGATCTGCTTTAAGTTCTGTATTTGATGTTATTAGATATTTTGAAGATCACACTTTACAGGGATTCTTTGGGAGAGTTCTAGAAAAACTCCCCATATGTCCTTATTTCACTTATTCAAAATTAAGCAAAAGTACAAGACCATATTTATATTGTCATTTTAAGAAAAATGGGTCTGAATACTGCCTTGTAGGATCAGAATGTAAACAGATTTTAAGGCTTGGATAACATTTTCTATCTTATTTAAATAGCATATAATTCCCTAAAATTACAATAGATACAATGCAAATATAAAATATAATATCATCATATTCCATTATGTTTAATGTGTAAGTGAAGATGACAATTTTCAGAAGCCATTACGTATTTCGGTCGACATGAAATGAATGAATGAATTAATTAAAAACCAGAGTTTATTTTATGTATGTTGATAAACACATATATTAGAGATTATCTGGATCATTGTTTTCAATTCCTAAAATGATTAGTAGTTGGAGGTGAAAATTCAAGGTCTATATGTAAATTGACCCAAGAGAGGCATCCCGAGGACTGGGGAGATAGCTGCGACAAACTGTGAATTCATTCTGTGAGTGTGGACAAGTCACTTCACTTCTCCAATCTCAGGATATCACTCAACAGAACCACTAATGCCAACTTTAGGACCTAAACTGAATTTCCATTTGGATACGTAATTCCTTAAAATGTCTTTCCCCTCGTAGACATTAACCTATAAACTGATTTCTGCGTCTGTTCTCTCACTCTGGACCTCATGCCACTCTTTCACTAAAAACTGCTATTTTAAGATTGTCAACTATGAGTCCTCTATTGTGGGAAGAGAGATTCATTGGCTTTTGTCCCGCCGGGTCCCTACATGACAGTGTTAAGTATTTTTTTCTATACATGTTAGCAATTAACGATGGTTATCACCTGGTGATAAATCTTATCTACCAAAGAGCAGCTTCCTTACAAGTCTGGCTTGTCTGTTCCTGAGCATGCTTCCCCCTGAAGTCCCATCACACATATTCCTCTTCGTGCCCCTCCAGATCATCATCTCTTGCTTAAAATGATTTCTTTAAAATTCCTAAATATTCTTGCCTAATTATACCTTTTACAAGTATTATTAAGGTGAGTCAGAGCTCCATGGTAGGTCACTGAAATCCTCTTCTGGATTGCCCGAGATGGTGGTATTTCTCAAATGGGAAAGAAATATGTTGAAGAAGTTTTAGGGCATCAATATAGTTTATTTAGGCCCTCCCTGGTGGCGCAGCGGTTGAGCGCTGCACTGTGGAGCTGTCCGGCAGCACCCGATGCGAGTTCGACGCCCGGCTGTGGAGAATCCCACATGGTGCGGCAGACCTCTCCTGCCTGGCCCGCCGCTCCCCTCAACAGTGTATTTCTGATCTGCCTGTTCTGCTCCCCATTCTGTCTCTGGTGAACCCTCTCGCCGCACCAAACCTCTGGCCTGTACCTCAGCTTGTATGTATAAATAAATCTTTAAAAAAAATAAATATATACATATATAACATATATATATATATACATATATATATATCTATATATATATATGTGTGTGTGTGTGTGTGTGTGTGTGTGTGTGTGTGTGTGTGTGTATAGTTTATTTAGAAGACCAGTTAGGAAAGCATGGGCTGAGGTGGTGAATATAGCTTGTTATTAAGTGGTCAAGAATCACAGGTGGCGTTAGAAAGTGACAATTGGGGAAATACATGCAGGAGATTGATCAGGTCTATGTTAACTCTTATGCTACCAGGGATACACAGAATGGAGGACTGCTGGGAACATACCCAGCAATACAGTTGGGCAAGCATAGTTTTGTTTTAGATCAAAGTTGGATACTTTAGTTAAAAAATGTAGAATATGTGTGTGTGTGTGTGTGTGTGTAAAGATTTATTTATGCATACAACACTGGTGTGTAGGCCAGAGGTGTGGGGTAGTGAGAGAATTCAACAGAGACAGCAGAGTGGGGAGCAGAACAGCCAGAGTGACTGAAATACACTGCTGAGGGGAGCAGTGGGCAAGGCAGGAGAAATCTGCTGCGCCGTGTGGGAATCTCCCTGGCTGGGTATTGAACTCGTGCTGCAGTGGCTCTGGATGGCTTCACTGTGCTGTGCTTAACCCGTTGCGCCATATATTTTTTGATTCACCGAAATTCCACTAGTTCTTATTGTCTTTTATCTGGTTAATGTGCATATTCAAATTTCCTCCCTGGGGCCTTTAGGATTTAAGTTTAAAGATCCTTTGACTTGGGTTCCTGAAATTAGATAAAATGACCTCATTAAATTATTCCATGCATTCTTTTATTTTCAGCCATACAACATTCATCATATGAAAAGAAGAAAGATGGCTACACAAGAACTAGTTTCATGAACTGTAGCAGAATTAAAGACCTCGAGACTGTGATTCAGAATCCATAGAAAACTCTGGCAACACTGCAGAGAAAAACATTAACTGTGAGCCTATTGTTTGGTATTTAGGCCTGGAGGCTGAGGACTTGTCAAAAGGCTTCCATTATCCGGTTTGTCCCAGAGAGAAATGATCTGAGCAGCCTCTGGAAAATGTTCTCTTGCTGGAGAAGTGTGGCAGAGGCCAAGAGGTGACACTGATCCTCCTTAGTTTTCCTCCAGTAACTCGCAGGGTGGGAAGAGCTATGAAGCATCATTTGATCTGGCACCGTGCATCAATGTCATCATCACAGGTTGGGTTCGCCAAGATGGCTACTGTCTCTGCACTGAAGTACTTGCCTATACTAAACCCTGCCTGGGTGAGTGTGCTCTACTCTGGATCCTAGCCTTTTCCTTGAAAACCTATTTGTAATTTCACCTACTTACATGTTGCCACAAACCAGAATGACATGCTAGGAATAACTGTGAAAGTCATTCAAAGTAATACTACCAGTCACAATTCAGGTCTTTGTTGTTCAGCCACACTACTTGCTCCTTTGATTCTCTCATATACTATTGTGCCTTTGCTGTTGATCTAAGTCAGAATACACCCTGTAAGGCCAAGGGAAGGAGCAGGGGCAGAGCGGCAAAGATAAGAGAGTGACTTCCATACACCTTGCCATGTTAAGTATGCCATGATTCAGCTTCCACCTTTCAAATCCTCTTTAACCATTTTTTTTTTTTTTTGCTTTACATTTGAGATTCCAGACATACCATGATGTAGGAGGTCCCCACATGAGTCATGCTATTCCTTGTCCCCTGAACCTTGCTCAGAGTACTTGCTTGGTACTCTTGTCTACCTCCTTCACTTTTTATTTTTGAAAACGTTATATTTTTTCTTTAAAGATATATTAATTTATGCATACAAGAGCTGACGGTAGGCCAGCAGTGCAGGGGTGAGAGGATTCACCAGAGACAGAATGGGGAATAGAACAGGCAGATCGACTGAAAGCTACTGCTGAGGGGAGCAGCGGGCGAGGCAGGAGAGGTCTGCTGTACCATGTGGGAAGTTCCGTGGCTGGGGATTGAACTCGTGCTGCAGTGGCTCTGGATAGCTTCATAGTGCTGAGACTTAACCCCTTGCACCATCAGGGAATCCCCCCACCCCCTTCACTGTTATTAATTCTGTAGGACCAATCACAGGCTTCACCTCTCCTAGCAGGTCATCCGCCATCCATTGGGAAGTCACACATTGCACACTTAGCCCTGAGTACCCTGTGCTAATTACTGTCACATTATAGCTCCTGCCCTCATTTAGGACAGGGGTTATGTTTTTCATGTTTGTATCTCAGTGCTTAACACGGGATACACAGGTAGTGGTAAATTATTGGTTGCAAAGAAAATGTGTGTAGAAGGCATTTGAGAACAACGTGGAGTCATTATCTGCTCTGAGCAAGACAGAGTCAGATGCCTTATATGTTATTTAATTTTCACAAAAATAAGCAAAGTAAATACAATAATCCAAATTCATCAAGTGAGGAAAATGAGGTTCATACAGCAGAAATACCTCTCTTTAGGTTCCATAATTAGGAAGTGACAGCAGTATTTTTCTGATCAAATCTCCAATGAAAGCCTGTGCTCTCTTCATGTTGCCATCATGCACTTCCCTATAACCTTGACACGAACGGCTTAGGCCACAAGTGTCATGGTAAGGGGGTGGGAAGGTCTAGTGTCAAGGATGACCTAGCTTATAAAAATACTAATTCTGAATAGAGTCTTTGACCCCCCCATGTCTGACCACTGCACACAGAGAATGACAAGAATTAGCGCCTCCAATAATCAATCTTCTCGGAAGAATAGCTCAAGAGACAGCTTCCCCTCTTCACCCCCGTATGACCTCAGGGTTATTGCCTCAAAATTTTTATAACTTTACTTCCTACAGATAGCATTTAGCTTTCATAAAACCCACCCAATCTGTTATCTGCTCACATTTCTCCAGATGTTTCACCTCCCACTCCTGTCTTTCTTAATGACTCTAGGGGGTTGGTTACCAGCAGGGTTAAAGCTGTCAAATTATTCTTGGCTCTATTCCACTTTTTTTTAATCCATCTCCAAAGTTCAATACAAAATTTTCACCAATGGACCAATATTTTTTTTCTTCTAATTTTAGTTAAAACACAATACTAAAGCCTTATAAATGAGGAATAGTTTTATTTTCTTATGATTCTACTCATCCTGAAGATTTTGCCATTGTTTTGTTCTGGGGTCACTTTCCCTCTTTGCTCACACTGAATCAGAGAGCTAGAAAGCCAAGAGGAGACTGATCTCAGGTGTCTTCATGTATCAGGCTAGGCTAGCCTTTTTGGTTGGGCTTCTTTTGCAGGGAAGGAAAGAGGATATCATTGGGATCCCATAGAAACCAGCAAGTTTTACTTGTGCATCTTTAGAGGGTGGAGAGTGAAGGCAAACATCTTTATGAACACAATAGTTTAGTGGGTCTAGCATACATCTTTATTTGAGATGCTATGGTCTGTCCGTGGAACTTTAGGAGGAATAAGCCACAGAATCAGCACAAGAACCTCAGTAAATCTCAATTCCAGAGGCTCACTGTTCATTTCCACCTTGGCCTATTAGCAACTCTTGAGACAGCTGGGACAAGACTAGATAGTTTAGGATCAATCTTGATTTTAATTTCAGGAGTCACTTTACTAACACAAAATTAGTAACTTTAGTAACACAAAATTAGACAGTGGATTTTTTATTGCCTCCAAGATTCTGGATTTTATTTTTAGAGGAGGGGTTGTCTTGCTTTGGGATAGCATTAGTGAGACACTGAAACAAATCTCAATTCTGAGATTCCAGGAAAGAATCCAGTTGTTCCTTTGGTAAATTCTACTGGAAATTTGTGGCCTCCTCCTTCATCAGGGATTCAGCATCTTGAAATAATCTCTGTGATACCCCACAGCACAGAGTTACTTAAAATATTTAAAATAGCGATAATTAAATATTTATATTGCACTTAACTTTTTACAAAGAATATTTTCATTTAATATTTCTTTTGTGCAATTAGAAAACTGCATTGAGAACAAGGATTGCAACATATGATGAAGCTTTTCCTTTTGAATATTATTATGCATTTTCATAAAATTAGAGATCATCATCTGAACTGTGTATTCACAAAACAAATGGTTTTAGGAAATAGAAGTAAACCTATTTTTAAAGACCTTGCGACTTCATCTCAAGTGATTCTTGCCATCTGCACACTCTACTTCAAGACTGAAGTAATCCAAATAATATAAGTTATTCAATTTTTAACCTACAATAAACATAAATGCATTTCATATATGATAGCTACTTACATGTATGCACACACACATTGCAAGAGAATGCTTCATTTATAAGGATAAAAATTTCCTATCTTTTTGATAAAGGAGATGGAATGAATACTCACACACATCGGATAAGATTTAAAAATAAAAAAATTATTTTCCAGCAAGGGAGTATAACAAAAAATTTTTCAGAACTAAGTCACTGTATATAAGACAGCTTTAGGCTCATGTTTTAAAATATACTACAGGGCTTTGGCAGACCAACCATGTTTGTCAAAAAGGTATTTTTTATGTCAACAGTGCTTCATAGGCTGATAGGATTTTTTATACATTAATTTTTAATCCAAATATTCAAATCCAAATATTGAATATACTTAATTGAATTTGACTGTATCTGTTTATTTGACCAGAATGTTATCAGAGTAGATGAAACCAGATAAAACTGCTAATCTAGGACCACAACTTGTCATTTCTGATAATTCCTTTTAGTCTGTGCATAGTAAGCTGGAGCACACAGACATTTCTCATTTGGTTAAGCTACACATTTCTTCAATATCCTTGCTCAAATGTTATCCTTACTTTTTAATAGAAATATTAAAAATCATGTATGTATTAGTTTGCCAGAGCTGACAGAACCACTACCACTGACAGGGTGGTTTAAACAACAGAAATTAATTTCTCACAGAACTAGTCTAGTTTTGGAGACCTGAAGCCCAAGAACAAGGTGTTAGCGGGGTTAGTTTCTTCAGGGGCCTCTCTTCTTGGCTGGTAGATGGCCCTCTCCAACGTGTGTCTTCATGTGGACTCCACACAGTTGTGTTCAAATTTTCTCTTCTTCTATACCAGCGTAGTGGATTAAGATCCACCTTGATGACCTCATTTTAGCTTCATTATCCCTTTAAAGATTGTACCTCCAGGGCCTCCCTGGTGGTGCAGCGGTTGAGTGCTGCGCTGTGGAGCTGTCGGCAGCCCGCAATGCGAGTTTGATGCCCAACTGGGGAGAATCCCACATGGTGCGGCAGACCTCTCCTGCCTCACCCGCTGCTCCCCTCAGCAGTGTATTTCTGATCTGCCTGTTCTGCTCCCCTCTCTGTATCTGGTGAACCCTCTCGCCGCCCCACGCCTCTGGCCTGTACCCCAGCTTGTATGTATAAATAAATAAATCTTAAAACAAAAAAAGATTGTACCTCCAAACAGTCACATTCTAAGCTACTGGAAGTCAATATTATTGACATATAAATGAGAAAGGGGCACAATTCAGCCCAGAACATTGAAGTTCAGGTGCTCTTTACACTAAGAAAGGCTTTTAATCAAAGCACCCGAACATTCTTCAAATATCCAGGTTGGTAATTAACTTGACCCAAAGCTCCCAAGTAAGTAGGAGGCATAAAACCTGGTAATGAGACTGGCTATTTGTGTATGTACAGATCAAACTAGGGGGTCTTGTACTCTCAGCCCCACCACTTCCCCCAATGCATTCTCTCCCAGAACACAGGGTTTAGGCTCTCTTAATTAATGCCAGTGGTAAAGCAACACAAGCTCTTAAGATAGTCAAGGATGAACTTGGCTTTTCTACTTTCAAAGGTGGCCACCAGCTTTCCTGCTTCTATGATGGAAATTAAACCTTAACATGGCCCTCTCTCAACAAATCCAAGAGCTTCTAATAATTATTTTAGAATTTTTGAGACTATTCCATGGTGGTCAGATAGTACTAAATCCCATTCAAGAGGAAAATAGTAAACCAAAGTACATAATTCAGACTTAGTAGGAAATATTATGGGCACTAGACTTTGAAATGTCTCTTTTCGGGCACTAGTACAATCAAAACAAGTTCTATCTACCTTCCCCATTACATCATGTTTCTGCAGGTTGGGGAGTTTTGTCTTCTTTTTCTACTCCCACTTCAGTGCCCGAGGTTCAGTAAATGTAATTTAATAGTTGATTTCATTCTCTAGTTTTTTTTCTTTATGCCTGTGATCTTTTTACACTTAGGAGACTCATGCCTTTTCTAATGGTATCTTTGATTTTTTTTTTTCTTTGTATCCAACTTCTGTAAAATGTAGGCACTGAAGGTATGGGCATTATTTTATAATTCTTAGTCAGCACCTGATTCATTCCCTGTAAAAAACAGATGGCAGGTTTTTGGGTTTTTTTTTTTATTGTTCACTGAGTCAAAAAAAATCATATTGCAATTTCCATGATTTAAAATTCTTCTTTATGGCAGAATGGTGGTAATTATTGAAGCTGGGTGATGGACAAGGTTCATAATACAATTGTTTTGATTTGTGTGTGTATCTGGAATTTTGCATAACACAAAGTTGAACAAATAAAAAAAATAGCACAGTATACCTGAGTGCATCTATTTTGTTTTAATTTTTAAAATACCATGTTTGTAATAAATATTTCTAATTTTCTCCCAGATTTCATTATTAAAGAACTGAATGAAATATAATGCCAATCACTTATTAATACCAGCAGACTTCTTTCATTGTTTTGTAGAATTTTGATAGAATAATAATGTTAGCAGACATGGGAGAGGTACTTTTCCACATTACTGTGCTAAATAACTTTAAGGAACATATTATTATGCCTGATTTCAAAAGATCCTGTGTGTAAAAGGGAAAGGTAGGGTTGTGAGAGGACACATATTTGACCCCATTTAAGATGAAAAGGCAACCTGCAATGTGCTAAAACTCCACTCTGTCATCTCAAGCCCCCCAAACTGGCAGATACACCACCAGAAGAAAAAGAAAATCTAGATCAGCTCTTGAAGGGATGGGAGAACACAGGCATGTTTTGAGTGGCTTGGCAAAACATCTTGAATTGTTTCTAAACCTTTAGGACTTGGCAAAATTTAAAACACGTTTTGCCCAGCACTTTTTCCCTAAATTTTTAAGCCCCTGTGTATTTCAGGGGAAATTTAATCCGTATGTTTCTGATTCATTTACACTTAACTCATCAAAATGCTGTTTTGTAAGAGTTATTTGATGTCTGAGATGCCGTATGAACATTTTGTATGTCTTTATTTTTTTCAAACCATGAAGTTGCTTTTTGCCAACAGTGAGCAGAACTTCAACCACTAGAGACTTAATGTCAATTTTCAACTAAAGACCCACCAATTTCAAATGTCTTTCAATTTTCCCAAACATTTTCTCTTGCTACTACATGAGAATGCATGGCCTGGTAGTAAGGACTGCAACCAGTCATTCGAGAAACACCACAAATAAGACAGTCTTGAAACAGCGATGTTACTTCTTATTAAAAGACATCTAGGCCTCCCTGGTGGCGCAGTGGTTAAAAGCTGCGCTGTGGAGCTGTCGGCCCCAGTGACGCAAGTTCGACACCCAGCCGGGGAGATTCCCACATGGCGCGGCAGACCTCTCCTGCCTCGCCCTTTGCCCCCCTCAGCAGTGTATTTCCGTCGATCTGCCTCTTCTGCTCCCCACTCTGTCTCTGGTGAACCCTCTCGCCACCCCACACCTCTGGCCTGTACCCCGCCTTGTATGCATAAATAAATAATTCTTAAAAAAAATATTTTCTGTAATATCTTTCATAATATTCTTACTATAAATAACCATGGTCTCCATGTCTTAAAACTTTTGGTATTGTCACTTGTTATAGCAATGATTAAATGCTGATTTCAGTTACTTGTGTATTGATTTATCTTGTCTCTCAGACTGCATATTTGCTTAGATTTTTGGTGGCAAACAACAGAAACTAGCCCTTACAATGTAAAATGAGGCAGGGAATTTATCGAGATTATATTAGCACCAGAATGGATGGAAACATAGAGAACTAGGACTAAGACATGGGCAACCATCGGCATATAGACACTGCCAGGAAAATAAGTGGCTCTTTCCCATTCTTGTATAATTAGTTTCAATTCTCAGAGAGAGGGAAGTCCAATGGTTCAATTTGTTTCATGTGTATGCCACTCCTTTGGAAGAAAAGGGCAGAGAATCTAATTTCCTAGTCTAACTAAAATGCCCACAGTATGAGAAGATTGTTCCCAAGAGAGAAATAGAGATGGGGATCTAAGTTTCTCTAAGAAAATTTTGATGATTCAATGATTGTAGATGATTATTCCTCATCTTTATATCCCAAGATATAAAAGCTTGGCCTGGGGTCCATTTTTTAGATTTCAATCATTAAAGAGTCATTCCTTAAAAGGAAGATAATGATAGAGCAGTTTATTCTACTTGCATGATGGATAAATTCAATAAGTATTGAAATAAAATTGGGAGATGTGTCATTAGGTAAGTTGGAATAAACATACTCCACCCCGCCCCTGCACAGAATGCATGAAGCTGCTATTTGAGAGCTCTGAGCAGCAATAACAGCAAGAAGATTGGAACGAAGACCAGAACCCAAAATACACCAAACCAATTATGAGTTTATGGTTTCTATTTCCCTGCTCCCAGTACCCCCTTGGTTTGAACTCAATGCACTGGAATAGTAACAGGGTATTGGCAGAGTTATAGTAGAAAACATTCAGATTTGGTTCAAGGAGAGGGTCAGGGAGGTTTTAACATTCTAACATGTGGAAACCCACCTTTGACTCTCTGTTTTCTCTGTTTTTCTATGCCTCAACCCTAAGTAACCCTATGGTGGGAGTAGCAGTCAACAGCAATGTGCAACTGTAGGAGCCAAAGCTCCGGAAAGAGCACCTTCCTCTCCATTCAGGGAGTTATGGTTGCAAGAGTGTAGTCAACCTTCACTGATTTGACACTCTTTTCCTGTCTTCCAGTCATTTGTTCTTAGAAATGGGCACAATAGAACAAGGTAACTAAAGTCTTAACTTTCTGGCTTAGGGGGTCCCAGGAAACCAAAAGTAGTAAATATACTACAGAGAAAGAACTGGAGAAAGTAACCCTGTAAATGTGTTTATGAAACCATGGGTTCATCATGTGAACTAGACATACATTGAACTGAACTGAATCAATATACTAAATACTTTGAGACCTACACTAAACTACCCCAGGCTATGTCCCAAACTGGGTGTTGGGGGGCTACATTTGAAACAGATTTGGCACTGCAAAGACTGCCAACTGAAGTTGCACTGGTTCCATAACCCTCGGCATGTCTGTTGGGACTTGCAGCCTGAGCCTACAGATATTTTCAGAGTATATAAATAAAACGAGAGGGTCATAATATCAAAAAGTCTAGGATATCATACAAAATTAATAGCAGGTAAAGAGTCAAGAAAATCTTAACTTACATGGGAAAAGACAACAATGATGCCAGTGTTGCAATTGAACATATACTGGAATGATCTTTAAACAGCTATTATACAAATGGGCCAGGAAGTAATAATAGACTCTCTTAAGCCAATTGAAAAATAAAAACCTTACCTAAGGCGAGAAGGTACAATGAACAAAACTGAAAAATAATTAGAACTGAGAAACAAAATAAGTGAGATTTGTTCAGGTTGGTTCAACTGCAGTGAGGTGGTATAAGAGGTGAAAAAAATGGTAAGCCTGAAGAGAAGTTAGCAGAAATTGTGCATTCTGAACAACAGAGAGGAAAAGATTGAAACAAAAAATGTACAGAGCTTCAGGGACTTGTGGGCCAATAAACAAATATATTTGCATTTTTCAGAAATAATAAATGATAAAACATTCTTGAAGAAATAATGGCTGAATACACTCTACATTTGGCAGAGACATTAAAATGAAGGAAACAGGAACCAAATAAATAAAAAGAGACAATAAACAGAAAATAAAACAAAATAATAGAATCAAAATGTTACCAATAATTACATTAAATACCAACACACACCTAGTCCAAGTGTTGTAATGATGTCAGCCCAATAGGAGTGGACTCTTCAGACAGCTTGTGTATCCTGATGAAATGGAATTTGATTTTGACTATTCTCAATAAGAACTGAGCAGAGAAATTAAATGAGTCATTGAATCTTCCCTCCTTTAGACCCAAATGAATGTAGCATTGATGCTTATTGAAGGTGAGTAGGACCTTAATGTTACCTTCAATTAAAAGAATAAATTATTATTTAAAAAATGAACAAATCCATCCTGTCTGGTTTTTTAAAAACAACAACAACAAAATCTGGGTAATATTTTTTTTAATCCACTCAAATTCTTAAAGACAAATGTTTACCACATTTTGTATTTCAGTTAAGGCATGGTGCCTGAATTCAGATTGGTGAATTATTATAAGGTTGTATCTATCATCTTTTAATATGAAGTCACTATATTTCAACTATTTTCAAGTTTATACGGATTACAGTGTAGTTTCCATAGAAAAAGGCAGGTGTTCAGAGAATTGTCCTGGGGTTAATAGAGAGACTATATATGAGCCCTTCTAGATTTTAATCTTACCCAAGTCTGAAGATAAGTAAAATGAATATTAAACACAAAAATTCAAATACATTAGTTTGGGGTATGACTTAGGTAACAAATTCAATCATAAAATTCACTTATTTACATGAAAACATTTTTTTTAAGGTTTATTTATTTATGCATACAAGCTGGGACACAGGCCAGAGGCGTGGGGCGGTGGAGAGTTCACCAGAGACAGAGTGGAGAGCAGAAGAGGCAGATAGACGGAAATACACTGCTGAGGGAAGCAGCAGGCGAGGCAGGAGAAGTCTGCCACGCCATGTGGGAATCTCCCTGGCCAGGCGTCGAACTCGCATTCCCCACTGCCGACAGCTCCACAGTGCAGCACTTAACCGCTATGCCACTGGGGAGGCCCTACATGAAAACATTTCATCTACACCAAAGAAAGTCAATTATGCTGGCAAAACCTAATAAAGTGGATGACATAAAAGCCACAACTATAGAAAGAACATTGTGGTTAAAGAAAATAAAGAATAGACACTGAAGTTCATTATACTTGATTTATAACCTGATTCCATCACTTATGTGCTGGACCAATTATTGATGTTTAATTACTCAGAGAGTCAGCTTCATCATCTATAAAATGGAATTTTACAAGTTCCTACATAATTTGGTCATTGGGGGTTAAATGGGAAATTGCATTCAAACACTTAATTTAAAATATCTTTTGACACACAGTAAGGACTAAAAAGTCTCTAGCCATTATTATTGTACCACCATCATTACAGAATAGCCTTGTGGATATCCTTCTAAAACACAAGCATTAGGAAAGCACACACTTTGCTGAAACTCAAACCTATAAAAGGATGCATTCAGAAAAAGATTATTTAGTCTCTTAGGGTAGGTAGCAAATGAAGGATCCATTTTCCTCTGTTAAGTTATGCACAGAAATCTGCCCTGGTGTGAGAAGATCTGACTTTATCACCAGTTTGCTTGGCACAGCCACCTCTCCTTTCTAGACAGCCCTTACCTGCGGCTGGTTGAGTTGACCCCAGTCCTGGCTCGTGGCCTTCCCAGCACTCACATTTTATGAGATCTGCCATAATGTGCCATGGGGGTCTGTGTGTTCATCCCCCACCTACTAGCCCATCCCTCATTATTATAACTCAACCACACAAATCAACTACAAGGAGAGGAATCTTCAGTTCTGATATTCTCCAGCTTTGTCTTTCTCAATAAGAGAACAGAAGAAACCTGACATCTTGCATCCCCAGATTAATGGCACGCTGGGGGCTGTCTGCGAGACTCCTCCAGGTGCTCTGCCGGCTGGTCTTTTGTGCTAGTAATGCTTTTAGTATGACAATGTCTTTACTTTTGTTTCTGGTAAGAATTAATAAATTACTTATGATATTTAATAAGAAGCAGATGTTCCCAATGAGAATGGGGCCCAGTTGCCCATTAATTCTGGTTAAATGTTACTTGCCGTGGTGAATGGAAGCAGACGGGGTAGGTGATCCACATGATATTTCGAAAGACGAATGTCATCTGCAGACAGTCGAGTTGAGAACAATTGCTCGGTATAATTCAAAATGGATGGAACAATGATATGATGTTTAAAATTAGAAAAATCGTTTGGTTTGTATAGTTAAAAGCTAATAAGCCCTATGGCTCTCAAATTTTTCCAGATGCTAGGAAGCGACTTTCAAAAACAGGGATAATATAGCTAGTGAGTCAATGGTTATTGAAATGCTGCTATGAACACATTATCTTGGGGTTATAGGTGGTACAGAGTGAAAAGTATAGTATTTATCAGGCACCAACACTGTGTCAAGCACACATTCAAAACAATCTATGAACCTTGACTCACAGACATTAAATAATTTGTCAAATATCACCTACCTAGTTCAGTTCTAAATACAGCTGAACCCAGCCTAGAATAAAGAAGCAAGCTCAGCTGGACCCAAAATTTGAAATGGAGATGTCCAGTCTTTCCTGACTGAGAATACATGATTGCTGTGTGCAGCCAGTAAATTCAGGAAGGCTTGTTTTACAGCAATAGCCTTTACAGTCACCATGAGGAGAAACTTTGTAATGATGGGGAATCAGGTTATTCACTGTTCCAGCTCTAAATCAACACAGATTGAATTAGACTGGAAAATGTTAAAGTTAGCCTGATGGAAACAACAAGTTTCAGACCAGAATAATACTTGACAAATGAAACTGAACCTCCGAGGAAATCAGGAAATGATAGGTTAAGTAAGAAAGCCCCAAGAAAAAATCAGAGAATCATGAGTTGGCAGAAGTCCCCCCAATATAGTAAAGGGGAGAAAGACCCAAGTTGCAGACTCCAGTTTCTATAGAAACTACATCTGTCGGGATGAATGCACAAAGACATCACAATCTCAAATGATCCGACAATTGAGATAGATACCAGTGCCCCATGACCAGTTCAGGACTCACCAAACACCTTTAATTCTCCTGATGATGGTGTAGCTTCTCATGGATGTTCGCCAGCAAGAAGAACATAGACCAGTCACATGAACGTGAGTGAGTACTAAGACCTGAGTGATTGTTCTGTGTCAGAGTACATAAAAGTATTAGAGTCTGGGGTTACATAGCACTTTGTACATTTGGCTAGTGTGACTCTAAATTTAACTGTTCTCTGTGTGCTGACAGTCAAGTTTCAGAGAAAAAAATGTGATTACCAGACTAAAGTGAAATTTGCTAGGGGAATCCCATTGGTAGCTGCTACTCTTTGATGAATCTCTTACCTCACCAATGTGGTCCTTTCCCACTAAAATGCTACTATAGCTAAATATATTCTACTGTTGACTCTTCATGATTCTTTTAGCTATATTGCAGAAGTTAGTTAATAAGTGACAGTTTTAGATAATGGAGTATTATGATGTTCTGAAGAATCCAAGGAAGTATTTTTCACAGGAAGTGTGTTTAACCTGGCAGGTGAGTTAAAAATTAATGACAATATAATAGGTTTAGCATAGTGGAGAAAATTATCAACATGGAATCTATTTTTTTTGGTACATACATGATAACAAAGGATTCTTAGTAATTGGAAATGATGGAAGTGTCCATAGGAAGATAGAAAATCATGTTGGAATTTACAGTGAAACAGAAGCTCTATGGCAGATGAAATGTCAAAAATATATGCAAAACTCAGAGCACAGATAACATGGGTGAACAAGTATTCTAAGAAGAAACTGCTGTGGGCATTCTGAGAGTGTATAAATGTGGTTAATAAAGGGTAGATGCTTGAAAAACATTTCTTAAACTTATTTTTTCAAATATTCATCACTTTGTGTGGAGAGGGGTGCCATATGGTTGGGCTAGATTGGTGAATAGATGGACAAATGCATGCATAACTTTTGGGGGTCAACCCCTTCCCTATTAACCACAGACTTTTGGAGTTAAATGGCATGATTAATAGCACAATCTGTCCCTGAGAACTTAGAATAATTTTACAGCTTTTCCTTTCTTTGGTCCTCATAAAAAGGGGCACACGTGATTAACTTCATGTTAGCGGTATGAAACCTAACTATGAAAGAAGGTATGACTGACTCCAGATTTCTCAGCTAAGTATCAGTAGTAAGAGTTGAAATTAACTATTTACTAAGCTAACAGTTACGCTGGACAAAGCTCACAAGAGCCGATTGTGCACATCCTAAGGCCGCATGCAGCCATGTCATACTGGAAGTTTGAGACACAAGGAAAAGGGCAAATGAGTGTTACAAATCAGAAATTCCTCCCTTCTCTCATTTGGAGACTTGTTTGTGAAATATTTTACCACCACATGATGAACATCAACAAAGATCCTATAAATGTGCTTCCCAAGAGCATCAATTCACCAAACCCTGGCCTGGTCCTGTGCTTATTTCCTCTGGGCCCCACCCATGTGAGCTTCTACAGGATCCCACAAATGCAAGCAGATACCTGTAGAGTCATATCTCTCTTTACAGAAATACAGTGTTAGTACTATCCTGTTAATGATGTGAAGACTATTTTGGCGGAGCAGGCAATAAAATATTGGAACTTCTTTAAATTAATGAAATTTAAATACTTTGTGTAACTGTAACTTTAAATCTTAGATTGGTCTACATGGTATAATGAACATCAGTATCTTTGGATCCTGGATTTGGTTATCAAATTTTCAAGTAGGGTAAATAGATGGGCAGTTCATGCTTGGATATTGATGCACTATAATTTTATTCATTTATCTTTGTAGGGAAGTCACTGTATTAACATATTTGTATCAATTTACTATAAACCAATGCTTCTCTTTGTAAAATACTTTTAATTATTTTTACTTTTGCTTGCCTTTTTCAAAACTGTAAAGTGAATATGCTTTTTTAAAGTGGCTTAAGTAACAAGTGCCACATGTGTAGGGCTAATATGAAGAGGAACTAGTCTATTCAGGTTATGATATTTCTCAGATCCTTTAACAACCTTTATATCTCTTTCTTATGCAAAGATACTACGTAGACAAGAAGAGTAAACAAAACACCAGCAATATCAAAAATGATAAAAGGGAAGCCAGTTAAGATTGCAGTAGGAAATGAAAGCTGTGGAAGCACAATCATTGCTTTTCCCCTTTAACTTAGTTGTTGCTAAAGAAAACAATTTTACCTGACCTAGCTGCAAAGCTCTCTATATTTCACACTGAAGTTGGAAGATAGGGGATTTCCTTTTTAAAGCATTGATCCAAGGATAATGCCGTTATGACAAGTCCTGATTTACTCTCAAGGAAATTATGGTAACAGGCTCATCAATTGTAAGTCCCCAAATATAAGCTGATTCTATACAGGAAAGAAATGATAAACGTGTATGCAGTGTTCAATGAACATTTTCTTGGAGCTTCAAACAATGGATTATCCCTATCACAGTGCCATTCTTGACTGCTGGAGGACTTATGGTGCCTGGGTGCCCAGCTCTCCTCCTGGATTGCAATACTTTGAGCAGTGATATCTATATCAAACGCATCTATGTGCCAGTAAGGGTGACCCCCAGAGTAACTTTGTCCTGTGGAGGGCCTAGAACAGCTCTGGACCTTGTGAGATGGACTGAGGAGGTATTTTGTAAGCCTCTTTTTTTTTTAATAATATATATTTTTATTGTTATTTATGTCTTTTACATTTTGCATTCCCCTTGGGTAGCCCACCACCAATTCACCCGTGATCCATCTCCATGGTCCCTTGTGTTCTTTTCTATTCCATTTTGTGACCTTTCCCTTCCCTCCCTCCGGCTCCCTCC
>PVIJ01008344.1:6966-55250 GCA_004024925.1 Scalopus aquaticus
CACTTATAATCAAGGAAATGCAAATCAAAACCACTATGAGATACCACCTCACACCTGTGAGGATGGCACACATTAAAAATACAGGCAATAACAAATGCTGGAAAGGATGTGGAGAAAAAGGAACTCTTCTACACTGCTGGTGGGAATGTGAACTGGTCCAACCACTATGGAAAGCTGTATGGCAATTCCTCAAACTGCTAAACATGGAGCTTCCATATGACCCAGCAATCCCACTTTTGGGAATTTACCTAAAGGATACAAAAACACTAATCCGAAAGGATACATGCACCCGTATGTTCATTGCGGCACTGTTCACAATAGCAAAGGTATGGAAGCAACCCAGATGTTCAAAAATAGATGATTGGATCAAGAAGATGTGGTACATATACACAATGGAATACTATTCAGCATGGAAAGAAGATAAACACATGCAATTTGCAGCGACATGGATGGAATTAGAGGGGATCATACTCAGTGAAATAAGCCAGAAAGGAAGAGAAAAATATCGAATGGTTTCACTTATAACCAAATAGGAGAGAGACAATCAGCGGGGGGGAGGAGGGCGAGGCGGAGGGAGGAAGGAAAAGGGCACAGGATGGAATAGAGAAGAGCGCAGGGGACCATGGAGATGAATCGCAGGTGAGTTGGTTGTGGGCTACCCAAGGGGAATACAAAATGTAAAAGACATAAATAACAATAAAAATATATATTAAAAAATATTGCTCTTGAAAAAATATATAAACAGATTAAAGTACAATGATAAAAAATTACTATGAAAATAGTACACTTAAGAGAGTTATAAAACTATTTTGATATTAGACAAAACAACAGCATTTGAAATGAGATAATCATTAAGCTAAAAAAATCAATATATCAAAAAATATAAAATGGCAATGTATCAGAAAAATATACACTGAAAACATACATATGCCTAATTATACAGTTCCAGCCTACATGTGCAAAAACTGAAAAAACTTTAAGCAAAATTAGAAAATTCAACAAGGACCTTCCTGGTGGCGCACCAGTTAGGCACTGTGCTCTGGAGCTGTTGGCAGCGTTGATGCGAGTTCGTTGCCTGGCCGGGGAGATTCCCACATGGCGCGGCAGACCTCTCCTGTCTCGCCGGATGCTCCCCTCAGCAGTGTATTTCCATAGATCTGTCTGTTCTGCTCCCCACTCTGTCTCTGGTGAACCCTCTCGCCGCCCCACGCCTCTGGTCTGTACCCCAGCTTGTATGCATAAATAAATAAATCTTTTTAAAAAAATCCAACAGCATTGGGTATTTAAATACTCATTTTCCGAGAAACCATATGATAAGAAACAGAAAATCAATAACAGCATTCAATATAAAAGGGAGATCTATCTGTGGCATTTTCCATAAGGATGCATTGAGGATATAATTTATTTCAAAATTTCACTAAGTCTTCATGTTTAGATTTATTGAATGTTCCTTGCATAGAAACATCTTTGTCATACTTGGATTTGAATATATCCGACAAAATGTCAGTTTCTCATAAAAAGACAGAATACACACATTTTACCTCAATTCTGTTTGCATTTATCTACTATAACAAAGCTCCTATGGGCCTCCCTGGTGGCCTGGGGGTCAAATCTCAGCTCTACCACCACAATGGTCTGAGTTCTATCACCAGCCAGGGAGCTAACCCACATGGCACAGCAGATGTCTCCTGTCTCACCCACTTCCTTCCTTATAGTGTATTTCAGCACATCTGCCTGTTCTGTTCCCTACTCTGTTTCTAGTGAATCCTCTCACCACCAACCCCAAACCTCTGGCCAGCACCCCAGTTCCTCTATTCAAAAATAAATGAAATCTTAAAAAAAAGATTTTTTCCATATGGGAAAAAAAGACCCCACCTTTTATTGAACATAAGACCCTGTCTTTTGTTGAATATGTTAGTAGCTCATAACCCAAAGTCAGCATAGGATAAATACTGGTAACTATAATGTGGAAGATTCCATAATAGAATAGTAGAATTCTTGGAGGACTGAATTTCCATTAATTTTTAAGTGAAATGAGTAACAGCAAATGAGAAAAAAGTCTCTAGAACATGCTATAGTTATACCAAAAATATTCTCCACATTTTATTCCAGACTAAAGCATTATTTTTCAAAGGCAGCATATAAAGCATAGAGAAGTGAATGGCAGTTTTCAAAAAGGGCCTCAATCCAAAGTTCTACATAACTAGGGCTATATGAAAAAGCAATTCCATTAAGTGTGAAAAGAGCAATGAATTCCACACAGTGATTGTTTTTTCTGGAATCAATTCCTTCAATAAAACTTAACTGAGCATTGGGCAAAGTACTAGGCCTGCAGGGAAAAGAGTTATCTTTTTTTTTTTTTTAAAGATAGCAGAGGACAGGAATTTTAGATTTCACTGAGAGTTTAAATTTTGCCCACAATCTCAGTGCCTCTTATTTCAATATCTATATAGACTTACCCACCTTCCAACCTATTCCCTTATTTGGGAGATTTCATATTTCTCATTCAAGTCATTCAAAATGATATCCCTTGGCAATTGCTTAAGAGCCTCAGATCCTCAATCAATCTAATAATGTACACCATCCGGTTCCACATCCAAGGAGAGAATATGGGTCAGTCGTGCTGATCTCTAAATGCATATCTACAAGAGACATTTTACAGATTTCCACAGTCTTACAAATAATTTCACAGTTAAATCACACATTTTAAATTCCTGTCATTGTTATTCTGGTATACATCATAACAGATCATAAATAATTTTTGACTGCCAAGAGTTTGAAATGTATTTGTCCTAATTGTTTCACTTAGAGTAGGTTCATGCATATTTTGTGATGAAAAATAAATCTTCTTACATTAAGGATTTACTAAAATTCCAGTAAGTTTTCAAAATGAAATTGCTAATATGCAAAAGTAATTTAGTTTATTCTGGTACTTCATTATATTTATGAAAATGTAATTAAAGAAGTGAAAGAAGCAGCATCCTTTGAGGGATACTTCTTTAACAGTTTTAGAGATGTCTGAAAATATATCTCATCATCTCATCTTGAGAGGAAAAGCAAAATTTAAGTCAGAATCACATTATCTTGGAGAAAATATACAAGATCTTAGTATGATGGCAACCAATGTTTTTTTTTTCATTTAAACAATGTAAAACAGTAATAAAACAATAATTAACAGGTATAATTGTATAGCAGTTTAAAGTAAGCAAGACCTTACTTTAGGTACTATGTGTCTTGGTTTACAGAATAACTTTGAGAGGGCTTTGAGAGGGACAAGATGCCATTTTTCTACAATAGTTAAGACAGACTGAAGGAGAAAGTCTGTATTTAATTATTATACTTAAAAATTTAAACACATGTCTCAGTATCAAACAGTGATATTTCTATCTAAAACCCTCCAGTCTTTTCACTCTGGCCAAGGTGGCTTCGTCCAGGTATTATCTAAGCCCTAGTAGTGTTTATTGCTCCTATATGGGCACTAGTAGTGTTTATTGCTCCTATATGTCACTGCTCTAGGCTCATTTAGCTGATAGAACAAATTATGTAAATATATATATATTCACATATACATAAATTCATATAAATATGAATTTATATTCACGTATCTATGAATATTTCTAAACCTAGTTATCTACATCAGTATTAAGCTAAGCATAATTCATATTGATGACATTTATCAAACCTAGTACTACTTGGGCCATTCTAGCCTTCTCCTTTGCTTATCTTTAACTTCCAATTCCAATAAGAAAAAACTGACTCCCATCTACCACCACTATCCTTCAGTTCTAGTATAGTAATTTGGAATTGTTAGCCCATAACCCCATGGGAAACAATGTTAAAATACAATGCTTCATGTACTTTACCATTAGTCCTTGTTATCTTTCATCTCCAAAGTTACCTAGTCAGCATCTTTTTCTCCCTTCTTCCATGCATATCTTCAATGGCTTGATAGCTCATTAAGTATATTAAATTGCACGGATATTTCATAACTTACTTATACATCTATCCAACTGTATTATGGTTGCTGCCAGGCTTGAGTAATTATGAGTAAACTTGCTATAAATACCTGTGTTTAGGATTTTATGTAGACATACAATTCAAATCACTTAGTTAACTACCAAGGACCATGACTGTTGGATATTACAGAATTACAGTATTTAGAAGATTTTAAAGTGAAAAAAACATTGCCATAAAGACAATTATCCTGTTCAAAATGCCAAGAATGCTTTCATTGAGAAAACATCTGTAATCATTACATTTTACTTTCAAAAGATTCATTGTATAGCTGTGTCCAAAGTAGTGAAAGCCCAAAATTTTTGTCAATAGTATAAAACTGAAATAATTTTAGTGAAGTGTATTATCCATCTCGAATGTAGGAAAATCACACAAACATACACGCCCATGTTATTGTAGTTCTGAGCTTCAGCCTTAAAATCATATATTACAAATTGAGGCTTATTTCTCTCCTTTTTTTTAATGCTTGTCATGTGAGTAGAAGCATCATACTTATCGAGGTACAATAATGTCTCAGGAAAATAAACATCTATGGTCATGAATTTCAACACATTGTGAAAACAGTACGTTCTTTGCAAAAGCATGTTGCTCAATTCTTTGATATCTCTCAATTTGATATATAGCTCCTTGATTTAAACACTGTCAACCACCTACAAATTAATGCATATCTGGATCTTTTATTCTGTATGCAGCCTGAGGAATTGTTAAACAAGTCATACATGAAAGAAGGGAGCTTATGTGAAATACACCCTACTTATTTTTACCAACTATGCCATTAATCAAACTAGATTTCTAGGTTATTATGTTGAGTCAGTGTATAGCCACAAGCTCTCAGAGATCATAAAACACATATAACTGAGCAATTGTACGCAAGTTCAATTTATAATTACACCTGCAGTGCAGTATTTTGAGTTTTTTTCACCTACTTTTCCATCTTACTTTACTCTTGCCCAGAAAGACATTATAACTTTTGTCTACACCAGATCCATTTGATGTTAAAATTTTTCTATAATCAGTATTGCCTATTTTCTTCTTCTCTAGGTGATATCTGCATGCAAGTCAATTGATCCTAGATCTGATTTGCTTCTAAGAAAACTTCTTTACTGATGAATAATTCAGCAGTCTAAGCTATATTTGAGACAATATATGAAAGTGGATTTTACAACTATTCTTAACTTCTCGTGGAATAAAAGTAAAGACCGCACCATGAAGGAAAAATAAAAAATATATTCTGTATAGTAGAAGAGTTTTAACACAATAAGAAGAAATTAATGGATAAAGCTGAAATAAAGCTCATTATTTCTGATGTCAATTTGCAGGAAAACCTGAATTGCATTATTGCCCAGGCATCTTTTGGGAATAACTTCTAAGGAAATACTGAAATTTAATAATAACAATCAAAAGTCTCCACTTCCCACTCAGACATCACTGCTAACTATTACCAACACTCACAGGTAAGTCTAAGGGTTCTGGGTTCAATAGCACCTCTTAAAGAAACCTGTCTAAACAAAACTTCTTTTTGGAGGCAGCTTATTTATTTTTATAGTGACAAAAATTACTCAAATTTTTTAGAAAGTTCAAAACTTAAAGACAACATATAATGATATGTTTTTATTTCACCCTACTCAGAATTTATTTTCATCACCATCGATATTAGAATCCGGGAAATTTTTATTCCAATTTAAAAATATTTAAATGGTGAACAAACATCTTAATAGCATAAGTCAAATTTATATGATGTTCCAAGAATGGAACAGTAAAATGTAAAATCAATATAATGTCATATATGATGTGTAGATAAAATTACAGTATGTAATAATATTAATTAGTCTTAGAGAAGCGTTTCCTAGAGATAATCTCAAAGGATTCAGGGCCTCAATTGTTCAAGTACGTAAGAAAAATTACTTGTACTTGACATGTACTTAACATGAGTACATGTTATCCTGTTTTTACAATAGAAGGCTTTCACTAACATAGAACATTGAAAATTCAATTGATATTTTAATTGTAATAGAATTCATTCTGACATCAACTGCTGCTTGACCACATATGTAGAGGTAAGTAATCATCTGTTTTGCAATTGAACTAGTA
The DNA here is from genome assembly GCA_004024925.1 of Scalopus aquaticus. Classification (NCBI taxonomy): domain Eukaryota; kingdom Metazoa; phylum Chordata; class Mammalia; order Eulipotyphla; family Talpidae; genus Scalopus; species Scalopus aquaticus. Next base: position 13,072 of record PVIJ01008344.1, read on the forward strand.
GTCTTGTTTGAAAAACTGTGTCACTGTTAGAGAAATAGTTTTTTATCACCACAGGCACTCATTTCCTTTGAATTTAGAAGACCTTTTTTCTCAGCTAGAGCTCCATTTTTCACATAAAATTTCTTGATTTAATTAGCTTCATAGAGAAACAGCTCTTTACTGGTTTTCAAATACACATTATTAAATTCCAAGGGAATGTTTTTTAATCCTTTAAAGTAAAGAAAGCTAAGATGAATTGCAGTTCCAGATATTAGAACTGCTTAAGTAAGGTTGAAAATATCTACATAATAAATAATGTATTGTTTGAATAGGAGCAGAAGCATAGAGTTAACAATGTTATTTCAAGTGATCTGTGACAGATTTCTTCATTTAATATGAGTTAATGGTTTCATATGGCTAAGACTAGAGCATACATAATTTTGGTAATGTAAATATAAATAACTAAATGATATAAGTACTTCAGACAATTTAAAGTCTACTGTGAATGGCTAAGAAACTTTTTTTTATTAACTTGTCCATTCAAAGTTTGACTTATATTGCATTTCATATTAAAGGAAATTAGAAATTAAAAGACTTGAAGGTAATATGTCCTAACGCAACAAAATCAATGTTTTTATGAGATAAAATTAATGATTTATAAAAGTCATAATATATACAATATCATTATTATTTTATCTTTCTCACCAAATAACTCAAAAATTCACTAGAGAACATTAAACTCTCCTTCAAACTTTTTTAACAGTTATGTTACCTTCATTATTGCCACTTTGATCAAGGTAACAGTCTAATATGGATGTATAAGGAAAACTTTTGACATCTGCAAATAATTTTTGGTGGTATGACTAATAGATATAAATGTATCTATATTTATTTGACCACTATGGGTTAAATTAAAAGCACTGGAAAACTAAGACTATTTTTCAATCATTAAAAGTAGCATTTTTTAGTCACTGAGAACTACTTTCTCTTTTAAAATGTCAATACTTTAATACCAGAGATAGGAATTATGCTGTCACAAACTAAGTATTACCTTAAATCACCAGAACCTGAAAGAACCAAGGTAGGAGTCTTCTTAGAGTCCTAGATTTTGGACTTCCGGTCTCTAGAAGGAAGAGAGAATAAATCATTGTTTTAAGCAAACAAGTTAGTCGTAATTTGATACAGCCGCCCTAGGAAACTAAATTCTCTTCCTCAGTTTTTGCTTCATGTATTTTAAAGCTCTGTTGTTAGGTTCATAGAGGTTTATGTTCTTTACATCTTCTTGTCACACAGCCACTCTATCCTTGGTAAAGCTCTTGCTTCTGAGATCTAATTTACGTAGTTTAATAAAGCCCCTTCAAGATTTATTTTAAGAGATGTTAGCTTAGTACAATCTTTCCAGGTTACTTTTTTTATTTATAAGAAAAGTGTACATTCAGATTCCTTACTAGTTTGAATTAAACTGGGTTTTTCTTCTTTTTCATACCTGATGATGTCTGTTTTAAAATGGTGTATTTTAACTATTATATTAACATGATATTTCTCAGGCTAGGGCTTAAATCTACCCACTGTCACTTGTTTTATTTGACTTACCTATTCTTTGCTTTCCTTGTTTTCCCAACGGCTTTTGGATTAAATAATTTTGTGAATTTATTTTATTTGCTTTCTTGTCTTACCAACTGTAAGTTTTTGTTCATTTTGTGGTTGCTTTAGGAATTTTGGTATACATTTTTAACATATCACAGGATACTTTAAATTTATTATTATACCATTTTACGGAAAATTTCACAGTAATATTCTTCCATTTTCTACCGACTATTATCATCATCATTTAACCAATTATCTTTAAAGATATATTATACATGACAGAAATACCTTGCATGCAACCAGTTATTTACAATTTTTCTCCTTGTTTGAAGTATTTTCTTGGAATTTATGGTAGCTTATTCTTTTATTTCTGATGTCAAATATTTACAGATTCTATACACAGAGCTAACATCTAGATAAATGATGCAAACTTGAAAAGTATCATAGTTTTAGATACATGATTTGTTTTATTGCATTCAATTTTTATAATGGATAAAATATTGTTTTATAATTGAGAAGTAAGTCAATACAGTTTCATTAAAAAGGATTAAAAGAATGTAAGTAAGCACATTAAGACAATTTATAAAACTCATCATTCAAATTACTTTGTCATTAATTTTGTATTTAGAGACATTTTAAAAAGTTTACACTGAGTCAAAATTACAGAAAGTTCCAATATAACCACCGAACCCTACATACCATTTTCACTATTATTGAAATCTTGTATCCATGGGGTATACTTGTTACAGTTGATGAGCTGAAGTCTATAGTTTACATTAGGGTTAGCTGTTGGTGTTGTACATTCTTTGGGTTTTGAGAAACATATAATGGAATGCACCACCATGACAGTATTAAAAATCCCCTGCACTCCATCTACTCTTCTTCCCTCTCCCAAATCCCAGTAACCACTGATCTTTTGCATTCCAGAAGGTAAATGATTGTACTATGTAGACTTTTAAGATTGGTTTCTTTCACTTAACATCTGCATTTAAGTTTCCTGCTCATTGTCTTATGGCTTAGTAGCTTACTTTTTTGTATTGTTCAATAATATTCCATTGTTTGGATGCACTGGTTTATTTATATATTCACTTATTGAAGAATGTCTTGGCTATTTCCAAGTTTCATCCATTATGAACAAAGTGACTTTAAACATTCATGTGAAGATTTTCTGTGATCCTGAGTTTTCAATGCTTCTGACTAAACACCAAGGAGCTCACATTAAGCTTTACAAGAAGCTACCACACTGTCTTGCAAAATGACCATGCCATTTTGCATTTCCACCAGCAGGGAATGAGAACTCTTGTTGTTCCACATCCTCTCCAGCTTTAGATGTCATTCATTTTTAAAAGAATTGCAGCACTATTTACAATAGTGAAGATATGGAAACAGTCCAGATGCTCAAAAATAGATGACTGGATCAAGAAGATGTGGTACATACACACAATGGAATACTATTCAGCATTCAAAAAAGATAAACACATGCAATTTGCAGCAACATGGATGGAACTAGAAGGGATCATGCTCAGCGAAATAAGCCAAAAGGAAAAAGAAAAATATTGAATGGTCTCACTCATAACAGGAATATAGAGGAACCAAATACAGGAGCGTCAACCAGCGAGAGAGGGGGGAGGATTGGGGCTCAGAACGGGGGAGAGGGGAGCACAGGGGACTGTGGTGATGGTTCACGGGTGAATTGGTGGTGGGAAACCTGCGGGGAATATACAGTAATGTAAAAGACACAAATAAAAAAAAAAAGAATTCACCATTCAAATTGGTGTGTTCAGGTATTATTGTTTTTATTTGCTGTTTCTTTGTTGTAGTGTAGCTTTTACGTTCTTAATATCCATTCATATATCTGCTTTGATGAGATATCTGTTCAGATCTTTATCACATTTTTTAAAACTTTTCTTATTTTTAAGGATTTGAGATTTTATGTAGTTCAGAAATCTGTCCTGTATTGGGTTTATAGTTTGCAAGAATTTTCTCCCAGTTTGTGACTTTTCTTTTGATTCTCTTAAATCATAGATTTTATATTTGCTTATTCCTATGTTTCATTACTGATTTCTCTAGTGGTTAAAACATATATATTTCATTAATGATTGTAACTACAGGGTTCCTCCTCATTTTTTCACTTCATTTTGCTAAAGCCAAAGTCACATTGCCCAAATGAAGTCCCACTAACCCAGTGGCAACCAATCACATTATAGTTACTGTGTTAGCATGGGTTGGAGGGGGGGAGATTGAGGTTCACCTACTTTATTTCCCACATAGCATAGTCAGATAGAAGCTAAGAACAGAAATCAAGAGTTGTTGCTATTTAAGGAGCTACACTATTGTTTGCTCTCAGGGTTGTAGCCTATTCTATTTCTAAATGGTTTTATATTTTTTGGTAATGTTAATTGAGTTTTAATTAAGCACATCAACTTAGCAATTATTCAATGTTAATATTAATAATATGCTTATTCATGAAGTAATAAATGTTTTAACTTTTCACAGCTGTACTTAATTTGAAAATTAAGCAAGCTTATGAAGAAAACATTTTGGACTGGATAATTTCTTATTTTTATAATTAGCTATAATGTAATTGTACATGTCTACCTATGATTCCAATTTTCTTTCATAAAATTGTCTGATTTCTAATAGTTCTAATCAGATAAATGTTACAAAATACATCCCAAAACATGATGAAAATTCGGCTGAAATACATGTGAATTTAAGTATGTAAGTATGATTTCTTTTCCTTACTAATCTTAGGAAAATAAAGTGCAATTTGTCTTATAATTCTACTAACTCTAGTGAAATCTTAATTGTAGTAATTGTTATCACAATTAAGGTCTAGTCTCTTAGCAACTTTAGAGTTTATAGTACAGTATTATTATCTGTAATCACAATTTTTGTGTATTAAAGCTGCAGGATTTATTGATCTAAAAAAATTCTACTAACTCTATCCAATATACTGATTAAAACTATGTTCGTAAAATCACTTAAGTCTTTTTGTGTGTGTGTGTGTGTGTGTGTGTGTGTGTGTGTGTGTGTAGAACTGGGGTGTAGGCCAGAGGTGCAGGGCTTGAGAAGATTTACCAGAGACAGAGTGGCATGAAGAACAGGCAGATTTCTTGAAATACACTGCTGAGGGGAGCAGTGAGAGAGACAGGATAGGTCTGCTGCACCATATGTGGATTAGCTACCTGGCTGGGAATCAAACTCTAGCCTTAGTGGTAATAGTGCTGAGACTTAAACCCTAGGCTGCCAGGGAGGTCCCAAGTCACTTAAGTCTTAAGAATATTTCAGTAAGCACTTTAATTCCAATCTTCAATTTATTCATACAAGGAAATTATACTGCTTGGCTCTTTAAATATCAATATCTTATGCCTAAAAATAATGAAATATTAAAAATATTCCTATCTTTCAATAAACCTTTAGTAAAGTTGCTGTTAAACATAGAATATTTCACATTTTCCACATAGTTACATAAATTAAAAATTACATTTTTGGAGAGTCTATGCTTTTCTTATTTAAGCAGTGAATACATGAAACCACTGTTATCTGTGTGTATGATAACACATCAAGGTATAAGTATCTAATAAATGGTAAGGTCACAAAATTTCGCATGCTTTTGAGGTTAGGACAAATAATGATATCTAAATAGAACAATACAGATGAAGTTAAGATGCCATAGACTCATACAGCAGGTGGAATGGACAGATGTTAGGGCAGCACATGAGTTCTCCATGGTCTGGAGTTTACCTACTGTGGAGCGGGTTGTGGGCTAAGCCTCTGACACCCTCTTAATCAATAGAATTATACAAAGATGATGGGATATATGAGATTATATATGTAAAATATATCATATGTATTACATAAACTTGTTTCTGTTGCTGAATTTGTAGAAACATATTGCTGTGTATCCTACAGTTACGATGAAATAAACTTTGGATTCTTTCAAAGAAAAGAAATCAAAAGTAGTAAGATCTCCAAGCAATTCCTAATTCAAGGAGTTATTCTTTTTTATCCAGAATATTCAGGAACTTTCGATGACAATCTGTATTTTGTCTTCCTGCTGATACCCCAGTGCACTATTAAACACAGTGCATACAGTGATAGGTATATTGCAATAAATTTCATCAGATCTGATAAATGTGACTCCAAACAACTTTGACTTGATTTACTAGAAATTGATCATCATCTGATTTCTAATTCGAAGGTAAGATGGATTTGAAGAATGAGTTCCTGGAGTCTAACTACTCTGCCTTACATACTTATTAAGTCGTCTCTCAGCTTGTAGAAGCTGGCAGTAATGTTTATCAGCTGTATGTGATTTAACTTTTTTTTACTATCAGTATATATCTCATTACATAATTTTCTATGATGTTTATCTACTGATTAATTTGTTGTTGTTTTTCAATGCACTTGAGGAGTCCAGCATTTCCTAAATTTAATGCAAATATTCACTTCAATTTCTCATGCTTTCTTTCCAAGGTACTGTTTTAAGATCCCACATTACTGTTTAAGTGTAGATGCCTACTCATTACGCTGCTTCTGCATATATGCAAAAGTTAATCACAGGTAAATAATATCTCATTCTGGTTTTATGGACACAGGATTTTTTTCTGGTGTACTATTCTGACTAGTTGCCATTTAAAACAGCAATATTTTGAGATGTTTCCTCTTTCAATTACTAAAGTTGTTACACAAGCCTGAGTATACAAAGTAATACATTTTATATACCTATATATATTCAATAATGAGAATAAAAATAAATCAATAAATTAACTCCCATGTTGCTAAATGTGTGGGGGCAGGGAATCACATGAAAACATACGAACAAACATGAGCTTTTTTAGTGTGTATTAATGATGCTAAGAGAAGGAAAAGAGATTCAATTAGAACTAGGAAAACCTCAGGGATGGGAAACCTTGGGAGATAAGACTACTAAGATTACAGAGGTAAGACCACAAAGTAGAGCACACCTATGAAACCTCATAGTGGGGGAAGACTACAGAGGTAAGGAGGAATAAAATCGCCAACCTAGTATCGGCAATAATTAATATATAACATTTCTACATATTTTTTTAAATATATATATATATATATTATTTATATCTTTTACATTTTGTATTCCCCTTGGGTAACCCACCACCAATTCACCCGTGATCCATCTCTGTGGTCCCTTGTGTCCTTTTCTACTCTATTTTGTGCCCTTACCCTCCCCGCCGCCCCCTGCTGAATGTCTCTCTATATCTAAATAACACGTGGTCATAGCAACAATGAGGACATGGCCTAAGTGAACCAGATGATAATTTCTTTCTATCTCCTAGTAGTGTGAGGCTCATTGAAATTGATCACATTTAGGTTAATAACTTCAAGTGACTAGCAGGGCATGAAACCGAAAGAATATTGAATCATGAGTACGAGAAAGAAAATTTTAACCTATTGGGATATACAGAAAACTTAAAGCAGATTTTGAGCCATAAGAATTACATGATAAAAGAAGAATGTTATTGGGTAGCTGATTGGAAGCAATTTCAATAAATGTTGAACACTTTAGTTAAATTTCTTAATGCAAAAGAATGTAGGGGAATGAAGAGGACACGGAAATAAAAGCAACTGGAACACATATCTGAATAAAAGAATAATTTAGTAACACAGCTATCATGAAAACCCATTGTAATAATGGTTTGTTTGTTCATTTGATTCTCATTTTCTGAGGAGCTTATAGTTTTAGAAACAGTTCATATATTTTTAAACAACAAATTATTTACTGTTGCAAATCAAATTAAAATATTTGTACTCTGCCTTAGGCAAATATTTTTGCTCTGAGTTTGTACTTCAATAAAAGTAAATAAATATGCACAAAGATCTATTTACACAGATATACTGATATATACATAAGTAAATTATTCATTATATACATACACACATTTATATCCGTTTCATGGCTCAAATGATCATTCTACACCAGGCTTCAACTGCAAGCAAAATGGAGCATTATGAAAAATCTTTATCATCTTACTACTTCTTAAAATTTCAGTATAAAATTGTGATTTTCTTATTTCTCAAATATAATTTCTAAGTTGTTTAAAACTATATTATTCACATTTCAATCACCAAATGTTCACTTCTGTGTTTCCAATTTCCAGGGAAAATAATTACTGCATGTAATTTGACATAAAATTATATAAAGACTAATTAAGAATTCACATAGTACAAAACAATCAATAATAGCTTTCAGGTATTTTTCCTTTTTCACTGAACTTTAAAAGTTGCATTTTCCTATTTTAAATTGATTACAATGGAAATTATATTTTACCTTAAGTTATGGGAAAGTCTAAATTAATGACTAGTACCCCAATGTGTTGCCAACATGTTTTCTCTAATATTCAGAATAGGCAATAAATGTATTATTTACTTTAAGTGGGGAATTTTAAGGCAACTTCCAAATTTATAATTCTTGAATTGAGGATAAATTAATAATGCATGTAAATCCTATGTCCTTGTTGAGATAAACTTCAGTCTTTCTCTATTGTTTCTTCACTTCCGTAATATTGTAAAAGATGTTTGTATCATCTTCTTAGGTCCAATAATATTTGCCAAGGCAAGGTCTAATGTCAAGAATATTTGCCTTGGCAAGGTCTCATCTAATGGGATTAAATTCTGGAAAGTCTGGTAAAAGCTTTTGTCATCAACCACAAACTGTGCCTTCTGCCCTCAGGAAAGTAATTAACAGATAAGCTCACTCCTTCATCTTCTCAGTCCCTACGGAGGTTCAAAAATTGACTGCAGACACACATGCTTGACAAATGTCCCCACATGAACATACAATTCACAGCCAGACAGATCACACAATTGAAATTTCCCAAAGCAAAGAGAAATGCAGAAAGGAAGTAGGCCACTTCTTAATTATTGTTTAAACACTGCCTATATTATGTAATAAAAGTACCTGTTAACCTATCTGATTAATTTTAATCTTTTACTGTTCTAAATTTTCTTTTTAACCTTATGAACTGGGATCTAGTGTGGGGTACTGAAGGAATATTCAATGATTTTGTGGAATCTAAAGCTAAATTATTACCTAAAGATTTACTAAGGTAAATTTTATCAGTCGCGACTTAAACTTCACTACAGATTCTCTGTAATGAGTCATTTTAAACCACACTGGTTATTTGAAGCAAACTTTGTCACCAGGTTGCTGGCTTATACTGCTGAGTACTATCATTTTTTTTTCTATAGTTGAGACACGTCACTACTATTTCAATTTCCTAATTTATCTCATCTAACTTGAACCTTTCTACTAATCCACAGCATATTCATGTATTATGTTTCTAAATAAATAACATCAGAATACTCAACAGTGTCACAAATTTGTTCCTATCCATCTAGCATTCAGAGTACCCAATAGAGAAAACCATGTAGTTTGAGACTATGGAAACATTATGCTTTACAAAGCATAATTGTCACTGTTAATAAGAATGTATTAAAATGTGCATTTCAAACTCCTCCAAATAAGTTATATCATTTATATATTATATATAATATACCCATCACCATCTCAAAGATTATGAATTTATTCATTGTTTTATAGAACCTTGATAAAATAAAAAGCAATGCATTGTGTACGTGATGCGTTTAGAGTCACAGTGTTCAGATTATGATCCTAAATCATATGGGTGCATGTATCCTTTTGGATTAGTGTTTTTGTGTCCTTTGGGCAGATTCCCAAAAGTGGTATTGCTGGGTCATATGGAAGCTCCATGTTGAGCAGTTTGAGGAATCGCCATACAGCTTTCCATAGTGGTTGGACCAGTTCACATTCCCATCAGCAGTGTAGAAGAGTTCCTTTTTCTCCACACACTTTTCAGCATTTGTTGTTCATTGCAGCACTGTTCACAATAGTAAAGGTATGGAAACAACTCAGATGTCCAAAAATAAATGATTGGATCAAGAAGATAAGGTACATATACACAATGGAATACTATTCAGCATTCAAAGCAGATAAACACATGCAATTTGCAGCGACATGGATGGAATTAGAGGGGATCATACTCAGTTGAAACAAGTCAGAAAGAAAGAGAAAAATATCGAATGGTTTCACTTATAGCAGGACTATAGGGAAACCAAATAGGAGAGAGACATTTGGGGGGGGGGTTGGGAGGAGGGGGTGGATAAGGGCACAAAATGAAGTAGAAAAGGACACAAGGGACCATGGAGATGGATCATGGGTGAATTGGTGGTGGGCTACCCAAGGGTAATGCAAAATGTAAAAGATATAAATAACAATAAAAATATATATTAAAAAAAATGATCCTAAATCAGTCACCCATCATTATGCACTTAGGATTTCTACATTTGGCTCTGATCTCCTGTTTGCCCCCTACATTATTACATAGCTTTCTGAATACTTTTCATTGCTCCAGGAAAGTGATCCTTACAGTGGATGCTAGGATTTGTTGTTTATGCAGCACAGGGATGGACTAAAAAAGTCTTTCCCTCTGTAATGCTGATAAGGTCACTGTCACAATTTGAACAAACACCAAATGTAGAGGTGTGTGTGTGCCTGCCTCTCCCAGCTCTCAAAAGTATTCTGAATTTTATTTTTGCAATATAACCTTGGCTTATTAATGAAATTAATAAAATTTGAAGATTTGGAAAAATAGCAATAATGTGTCTTTATATTTTTAATTCAACCAGAATGTATTGGGAAATTACTTTGTTCCAGTTGTACGCAGGGAACTAAATTAACAGATAGCATGTTCTCCACCCAATTGGAATTGAGCAGTGATGGGAATATTTATACCATGGAAATCAGAAAAATCCACAAATCTTGGATCTCCCCACATCTTAGGGAGCTGACTCACCAAGGCACACAACAGACTTCAGCAGATTACTAACTGGAAGGTTGATTATACTGGATTTCTTCTGTCATGAAATAAGTCCTTTGTGCTCAAAGGCAAATCAAATTTTCAGTCATGGATTTTCCTTCCCTATCACAGACTGTCTGCCAGCACCATCACTGTGAACTTCGATAATACCTCATCTATTGCTGTGAAAAGCCAGAGTGTTTCATAATTTACTATGCAGATATTTGACAATAACATGTGAATGGAATTTGTTGGTCTTCGAAGGAACTCCATGGCTTAGAAGCAACTAACTTGGTAGAACTAGGTTCAATGGTCTGATGAAGACTTAATCTCTTCCCTAGATTGGAAACTACATGCTAAGGTTTGGGATATCTACTGGATGGATTATCAACACATCTTAAAACAATAATCAGTATTTAATGGAAAATCGTCTGTACCCAAAAATACACAGATTCAAGAATCAAGGAGTATTATTATACCCTATTACTTACTTGAAGAACTTCTTGTACTGATGCTTTGAGTTTAGTGGTTTTGGAATGGCTAGAAACTAGAGATTAAATGTTTCCAATAAATTAGAAGTAAGGGCTACCTTCTGGTTGTTTGGCAATCTCATGTGTCAAAACATCATCAGGACAAACAAGAATGAACAGTGAAGAACACAGTAGGAAGAGAGAAGAAAAATTAGTGTTTTCTATCATAATACTCTCTCTCACTTAGACTTAAAATATGTACAATATTTGAATATGTAACATGCAGGGAAATTAAGACTTAAATTGGTTAAATAACATAACCCTTTCTCACACAACTTACATATGTATTATATTTGATTGGGATGAATAAAATAGTGTTTTTCTTTTTAGTTTACTGTATATAATTGGAACAAAGCATTATCCCAAAAATTCCTGTTGAATTAAAAATGCATTACTGCTCTTTTTCCAAAACTTTGAGTCTTTTTAATTTCTTTAATTCACTGCAACTGAGTGACAATGAACACATTTTATTAGGTAGATTAAACACATTTTAATAAATAGTATGCTGATAGTAGTATAAATAGTATGCATTTAATAAATAGTATGCTGATAATAAATTCTACTTGTAGACCTTAAAACTCTTTGGGAAATAGTGGTACATGTTTTAGGATAATGCTGCCATACATTAAATATCACTATGTTCGAAGCTACAATATAGGACAATTATAACACATGAAAGCTGTAACATTCTTACCTCCCTTTTCTATGCCACTAAATTAGGATTGATGGTCAGATATATAATTGTGCAATAGCACATCTTTTGTTAACCTCCAGTGCATTGTGAGCTAAAAAATAAAGTGTAGCCTTTCATCAGTGGCAAGTGTATAATGAAATTAAAAATAAAATGAATCTCTTCTCAGAGACCTCATCACCTATCCCTCTCCATCCCACTGCAAGTTTTCCTCTTACCAACTAGGCTTTAATAACCTGATCCTGTAATTATTGCTTATCATAATTATGGGAGTAATGCTACTCTCTGAGCTATTTCATTGAGACATAAAAATGAGGTCCTGACCACGTCATTATTAGAGATTTCTTGTCACAATATGTCAATGTAAGAGTGCTGCTCTCTTGGTCTAGGTCTGAAGTCGATTTGATAATTGAAAATCTGCTCCCAGAATCACTCCCTCCCCCTCCTAATGGGAATGAATTGTATATACGCCCATGTTCATCTAAAGATCTCTGGCTTTTGTAGCTACAGAACAGTTTCTAAGAACAGTTTCTGTTAGTGTGTAAAGGGATACATTTGCTTTTTGTCTACCTTATTTTTTTTTGTTTTTTATTAAATTCCTTAGTCTACTAATAATAGCAAGACATTGTCCCAAATTAAGTTTTCTCAACTATATTGATAGATTTGCATCATATTAATTATAATTTTTTGAGTCCTCTTGAGGTATTTGTGTGTGTGTGTGTGTGTGTGTGTTTGTGTGTGTGTGAAGAAATAGGGTGTAGGCAAGAGGTGCAGGGGGTGATAGGATTCACCAGAGACAGAGTAGGGGGCAGAACAGGCAGATCTACTGAAATACACTGCTGAGGGGAGCAGCAGGCAAGACAGGAGAGATCTGCTGTGCCATGTGGATCAGCTCCCTGGCCAGAGACTGAACTCAGGCCACAGAGGTGATAGCGCTGAGCTGTAACCCCTAGTCCACTAGGGAGGTCCCTGAATCATATTAATTATATGTAGTGCAGTGATTAAAATAATTTTTCATGTGACCAAATTTTTTTTTTTGCCTAACAGACCGCAAAAGCTGGAAATATTCTATAGAATTCGTTTATTTTTTTCTATATCTTTGCTCTTCCTAAATCACCATTTGTTTAATTTTAAAATTAGGCTGGTGCAGGATGGTAAATACCACACAAAGTGTCCAATTTCTGAGTGGCACTGATAATATTCAGTTAAAGCTACTGATGTCAGTTTGAGAGGCATTGGGTTCAGAGAGCAGGGACTTGGGTCACTTCTGAGAAAAGCTTCCCCAGAGCTCCCCTTTCAGTGGCACACAGAGAGCTTCCCCATGAGACAGAGATGTTTAATTATATCCAAAAGGGCAGGCTTACTAGAAAAAAGGAAAGGATGCATGCATAGACACAGGCAGGCAAAAGAGCTGCCCCTGAAAGGGACAGGTTTGCTAAAAGAGATGCCTGCGCAGTCACAGGCGGGTGGTCACAGGCCTTGAGGGAATAGCTCCTCTGCTGCTCTGCAAAGGGAGAAGGTTGGGGAGGAGAAACGCCTCCGTCGTCACAGGTGGGCAGGGAGCTGCCCCCTACCACTGCAGAGACTGCACTGATACAGTGTTCTCTGTGGACCAGCTCATTCCTTTGTGGATTTTTTTAACTGTTATTGGATAAATTACTCGTAGGGTGTGACTAGGTAGATTAGAAAGAACCTGTGATTCTCTTCAATGACCCTCAATCTTCATATCCCATCTCTGGTCTGCACTTCCATATACTCACTAGAGCATCTGATACTTGTTATGGCAGTTGGCACCTAAGGATTTTTTTTTTTTATTTCTACAGCTGGTTTAATGACTATGTTAATCATTTCTGGTCTTGTGATGCCTCCTTCCCAAAGTTTCTACTCTTATAGTGAGTCCATCACTATAATCAAAATACAAACATTTAAGAGAAAAGAAATTGAACAGAAATAAACCATTTGGAAGAAATGCTGATGAACTAATAACTGACTGAAAAGGCACTGTGAGCATTTTCTGGATAAATGAAACATTTAACTCACTGCCAACACTATTATATCAATGGTCTTATCCCCCTTTCATAATAGGAAATGTACTTGGAAAGATCAGACAATTTACAAAAAGTCAACAAAAAAAAATTAAACAAGTGTCAAAGACTTACATTCAAATCTTTTCTAGTCTCTAACTTATTTTAAGCAAAAGATTAAAAAAATAGCCACGAGAGAGTGATGCTTTGACATATTGCCCTGTTCTTAGAGTAAACATTTACATGAGGAAATATATTAAAGTACTACAGGGCTGTGGCCTTTCCTTGCTCATACATTTGAGAGTAAAAGCTGGAGGAATGAAACCCTCAGGAATTCAATAAAAGTGGCAGCAAATTGTCCCAAACAGGCTGACTCAGGAGATGTTTCACTTTGTGATGAACATTTCTCTTTCCTGAAGCCTTAGAAGTTTGTTCTCTGTGTCAGAAGAGCTTCATAAGAACGGAGGTAATGAAATTTCCACCAATTTCTCCCCCAGGTAGGAGCACAGAAGAGGTAAGATTTATAACTATTGCATTATAAATTAGGGGGAAAGATTAGAAAGCTGTCCAATGTGTATTCTATGATCTGTTCATGAAATTTTGATTAATTGCTTTCCATTTGTATTTACAGAATTAAAAGTCCTTCAAAAAATACGATGAAGCTCCAATTTGCGAAACTTGAGTAAAGCTTTATATACTTTATCTTTTTCTAGATAAATATAACATTGATTTTGAAACAGAGCTATGGGGGGGGGGGTTATGGCCATCCTAGGATGGAGCCCAAAAGAGGACAGGCCACTCTGTGGGTTTTCACTCACGTGCACAAGGGCAAGACCACTCAGGCTCAGGGAACAACAACAATGGGGTTTATTTAACAAACAGGGGAGCAAAGAGTCATTAAGGTCACAAGTGGCAGCTATCTCACACTAGATAGTGCCCCAAACAAAAGCCCTCTCAACCCAGATGGCATCATCCTGCCAACTGGGGCCTGGAGCTCATGACACCCTGGCGAGCAGTGGGCCAGGATCCAATTCACCGTTGCTGGGGGTGCTCCCAGGTGGGGCCATTGAGATGATGCCACCAGCAGCTGCATTGGCGTCTGAAGGGGGGAGGGGATGGGAAGCCCCGGATGCTGGGCCGGCAGCGGCACCTGGGGGCCGTGACACACCATCGGATACAGCTCATATAAATTCATGCTTCGTTTTCCTTAATGTTTACATTTTTATCAAAATAAGACAGAACATGACTTTTCAGACTCTTAAATGCCAATATTTTTGCTGTCTCTATCTTTATATATTTTAAGGTGCTTTGAGTTTAAATTTGGATTACTGATCAAGCTTCAACACACTTAGTGTATATGACCACGGCTCATTATAAATGTATTGTACATTTAAGACTACTGCCATGTGAGCAATTAGCAAAATGCATTTATAGTGGACACTAATATATTTTCAAAAGTTCGTTTGAAAGAATAAAATTAAAGCATAGTATTATACTAGCATATATAGTATTATACTAGCATAGTGACCAAAATTAACCAGATTAATCAGTTATGAAGAACTCGGACATAATATAGACAAAGTACTCTCACATTTCTAAACAAAGGAAAAATAAAGAAGAAACCAATATGGTAAATTGAAAGAAGCAAAGTTGGTAGATGGAAAAGTGCAGGTCAAAAAAATATGGGCCAGGGGCCTCCCTGGTGGCACAGGGGTTCAAAGTGTCAGCGCTATAAAGCTACTACCAGCCACTTCGGCATGAATTCCATTCCCAGGCAGGGAGCTGACCCACACGGCACAGCAGACCTCTCCTGTCTCACCTACTGCTCCCTTCAGCAGTGTATTTTAGTAGATCTGTCTGTTCTGCTCCCCACTCTGTCCTCTTACCTTCCGCACCTCTGGCTTACACCCCAGTTCTTATATGCACAAATAAATACAAATAAATCTTTAAAAAATATTTGGGGCAATTGCAAATTTATGTTTACCTCTATGATGTTAGGGACAGAAACTTACGGATCATGGTCTACATTTAAAAATATCTTAGCCTAAACAACAATAACAAAATCATGGCTGGTAAGAGAATTGACTATAATCATTTTATATCTAAGTTTCAACCATAAGAAAACATTACAATTATATATTATTGAAATCATATGTTTTACAGTGAAAATTATCATTTCTAAAATATTTTCATCTTTCCCAGATTCACTATAAAGTACTTTTGCTAATTAACACGATGAGTCTTACTCAAAACACAGGCTCAAATACAAAACTCACTCGAACTTGAAAATGACTTATTTGATATATTCTCGGTAGTTGTAGTTTATAGTATGAGTATAGTTTGCATTACTATGACACACTAAATTTCAAAACGTCATCATCACTTCTGGCATGAAAATTGTCATATGAGTCATTAAATCAACAGATATTATAGTAGTCATGCAGGTTGCAACTGATATTGAAATGGCAAAATCAGTTAATACTAGGACCTCAAAATACCAGGAGGTGAAGGGTTTCAGGCTGCTCAATTCTGACTCCAGCAGGCTGTCTAGAATTCTTATTGAGTTACCTGAGGGCAATGTTGTCTAATACATTTCAGTCTGGTGAGATAATATAATCAGATCCCAACCACCCTATCTGGTTTGGACACCCCAATGGGTGTGTCCAAAATCTTTGAAAAGATTCAAATCATGCTTAGATCCCTCCTTCCTGCCCTAAATTTCACAACAGTTTCATTATCATACTAAAATTCACACCCAAGGGAGGAGTCGCGCTGCCACGGCTGCACACAACAATCTCGGGGGAGCATAAACCCCATCTGAACTGCTCAGCTGACAACAGATGACCAGGACAACCTAGTCCCTCCAATACCCAATCACCAAAAACTCCTCTGTCTCCCTTTTGCCTTCCTTTTCCTTTAAAACCCTTTCCAGCCCTTATCCAGGAATATTGTCTTTGGAGAAATTCATATTCTTTGTCTACATTTCTGAAATAATAATTTCTCTACCTGCAACAAAAATTTGGTCTGGTCTCCTTGGAAAAGACCAAGTGACTAACCTATTTAGTTTGTCCCCAATTTGTCAATTAACTTTATTCTTATATTGAAGTCAATATACGTGCAATAATTTCATGTGGTCTTGGCTAGTTCTATAAAATTTAGAGAAACCAACCATGTTTATCTTTTTTAAGAATGTAAAATATGCACCTTAAAACTTCTATCATTGGTGGGAAAATATTAAAATGTTTTCTTGACTTCCTATATGAAAAGAAAAAAAATACACAAGGATATAATGTTCACAAAGTTTGAAAACAGTAAAGTATATTTCATACAGAAATCAAACTGCCATCAACACTATTACTATCTACTTTAGGTATCAATTTCTTTAGTAAGTCAGTTCTTATAGTTTCAGTGACTACATATTCAAAGTAGAAAAGTTACTCCTAAGTCCTAACTATTGTAAATAATGTATCAAATACACTTGGGCATATAATTTTTTGAGTTGATGGTCCCATGTTCCTCAGATAAAAGCCCAAAAGTGGAATTGTTGGGTATTTCCATTTTTCGCTTTTTAAAATAGGTACAGATCTCTTACCAAAATGGCTGGGCCATTTACAGTCAAAGGGATATTTTACGAAAACTACAGAAAAACCTAAAATTGAGAAAGGTTTGGTAGATTTTGCACTGGGATGAAACTGTGCCTATTTTTCATATATTAATTTGTGTTTTAAAATCAATTCATATTGCAGTATTGTTTTAATTTATATTTTTCTCCTTAAGAATCAGGATTATTTTAATTTACCCTTTAAGTGTTTGGAATTTGTATAAAGGAGATGGAAGAAGAACACAAAGAGAGGGATGAAGCATTAAGCAATTCTCAATTGGCCACTGTGGAACAAAACTGTGTAACAAAACTACTACTATCTTGTGGTTTTGTTCCCCACTGGTTTTTTGTCTCCCATTGTTTTTTTGTTTTTTTGTTTTGATGCAAATACTTTTAGAATGAACCACTGAAAACTTCCTACAACATAGCTATGTACAACAGTAGGATAATCTATGTATTTAAGCAATATCATTAATTGCTTCTTATATGATATTAATGGTACTTAATGATCACTAGCAACACACTACCCTTTACTCTGCATATTTTCAAGTCTTTCTCTCAAACATGAGGATAAATTCATACTCAGTTACAATTATGTAACTAAAGGCTAGACCTCCACTAATTTAAACTGAATCCCCAGGCACAAAGCAGAATGAATCTGGGAAGAGTTCCAACCATAACAATTTGTCAAAAGTATCAAAGCTATCTGTTTACATGACAACGTGTCTGTTACTCCTGATATTTATAGATTTCTGCAAAGATGTCAGAACCTTTATATTTATTGTTGCTGAATTAATATGAACTGCATAGGTGAATACATATATTACATATATGAATTACATAGTCTTACTGAAACAGAGTTTAGAAGTTCCTAAATATTCTTTTTTATGAGTTTATTCCCATTTTATGTTCATTTTTATTGGTACATAATTAACCATCCTAAGTAAATATGATTTGGTATATGTAAATATTACAGTATTTATATGATTCATTCAGGGAAAAATTATCAAGATTCTACTAATTACTTAGCAGTTAATAAATGACAAAATTTGAAATAAAACAAAAATAATGTGCAGAAATCTATTGTTCCTACTAATTTTTCACTATCGTCTTGATCTCATTTTTTTCTTTTCCCTGATTAAATTCAATGATAACACTGGTCAACAGTGAGATCATAACTGACTTAAAAAGCCCTAATCTGTAGTATCTTGGTGTGCTGAACATGAATATAATCCTGAAAAATGTTTATTAGTTCTTGTTTGAAGATATTTCATATAGTTCATTTTATATGTTTCACTGTAAATTTATCCAGTAGGACTGCAACAACATCCTAAATCAGTCTAGAATGATGTAATATTGCATCACATTGCCTAACACCATCATGCACACATCATCCAGAGTTGATTGCATCATTTTCTGATGCAATGCAATACTACTGCCAGGCAGCTGCTGAAGTAAGCTGACGTCAGCAGTGCACTATAGAAAGCCCTGTCGGAAAGGTTGAGCATTGAAAATATTTCAGACTTTGTGTGGGACAGTTTAAGCTACTGTTCCATAGAACTGTTATTATTTCATCCATTTAGGCACATTACAGAACAGTAATGCCTCAAAAGTGCATTCATAGCGTGGACCATTTTTGCTCTATTTGTGGGGAAGTGACATTTGCCAACCAGAAGAAAAGTATCACTTCTCAAGTGAAGAAGGCTTACCATCTTTACTTCAGATGCAAGGTTGGTGACCAAGACAAGTCTTGGGCCCTGCATCTATGAGTACAACACAGCTTTCACAGTGGTTAAATGGCAAAAGACCATCAATGCCGTTTGCAGTCCCCATGGTGTGGAGAGATCAAAGCAACCACATAAAAGACTGTTACTTCTGTTTGATTCCTCCTCTTTCCAGTGGAATAATGGAGCAAAAGAAGTCGAGAATAGTCTACCCAAACATTCTGTCTGCATTGAGATGACTGGTTCAACAACTTACTGCAGGGTGATGCGAAACAAGCATGGAATGCTTTTCGCCTAGTGTCTACAAACTTTCTTGGGAATGTTAGGGCAGAAAACTACAAGGAAGTAGTAGATGTCATTGTGGACAAGGAAAGTTCAGAGCTTATGGATTCATGAAAATACAGGTGCCTAGGACTGTTAATTTCAGCAAGTATTGTAATGATCCAATTCTGTGCTTTCTGAAGTTCCATATGAAATTCAGATGCACAATTAGTACCTAGAATCACTCAATTGAAAGCACAGATGTTAGGGTCAGATCTAATTTTGAGTCACTGAGTATCTTTTTCAATTTCCTTTCTTACAAAATGGAGTAATGAGAGTAGGATTCTCACTGAAACTTGCAGGGTCTGTGTGAAAAACAGCATAAAAGTTAGTATGTTAATAATCTTTTGTACAGAAGTTTATCTTCTATTAAAGCATCCCTCAGTAACTAATTATCTTTGCATTTCCTTTACAAGAAAATTTCAAACTTTGATTTAACCATTCTAATATCTTCAGTTAAATACATTTATGACAATTGAACATTTTTTCCCATTTACTTTGGTATATTGAAATTTTACAACTATTTTTTGTCTTCAATAGTATATCCTAATAAATTCATTCTGAATGGATGAACAAATGGTTAGACTTAACTCTAACATTCCGGTTATATGACCAGATGCAAATGCATCTGCAAATCATGCATTTTATCATAAGAATGTTATCAGTCTTATGCAACAGATGCAACAGATGTAAATATTTTAAAATAATTATGCTTTGCTGAATTCATCACTAAATGTTATTTATTACTACCTGAAAATCAGTCTTCTTCAGCAATTTTCGAGGAAGAGCTTAATATAATACATTCTCATAATTTGTTTATTTCAGGTTATGTTTACTAGTGTGATTCATTTACTAGTGTGATTTATTGTTTACAATAGGTTTTTTGAAATATATGACAGAGTACATATTCAATGTCATTTAATCCCACATCAACAAGTCACATGTAAGTAAACAGAGGTTCTTATCTATTCTCTCTTTCTCATTAACGTCTCACTAAAGTAAAATATACACACAAGAAAAAGGTTCATCCATGAGTGGAAAGCTTGCAGAGTTTTCAAAATTAAAAATATCCATATAGTCAAAATTCAAATTAATAACTATCACATTATCAGAATGTTAGAAAACTCCTGTTTTGCTCTTTTCAAACACTAGCCTCCAAAACCACTCACTGTCTTAATTTCTTAAAGCCTGGTTTAACTTCCTCATCTGCGTTACATATACAAGATCACAGAGTAACTACTTTCTTTTCCTAAAATGGTGTTTGTTTCTTTTACTGATACAGTTTTATGGATGTGCATATTATTGATTACCATTGCTAAAAGTTGCAGTTCAGCTTGGTTTGTGTCCTATTAGCAGGAACAGTGTCCTATTAGCAGGAACTGTGCTGTTTTGAATGATTTAGTGTGTGTGTGTGTGTGTGTGTGTGTGTGTAGTTTAATATAGTCTAAATATAGTTTAATCTTGCAATATAATAGTTGTTTAAAAATATACTCATTTAACTTGTTATATATGCACCTTTCTTATTTTCATTTCTACTTCAAGCATTTCCATGTTTTATCCTACTATTCACTGTTCCTAAAAGAGCTTTTAAAATGTAACTGTAATTGCCCTCCTGTAGATAACAAATCCACTCTTGCTTTAAAAGATGTTTTAGTTGTATCTCAGTTTAAATAAACAAGTAAGTAATGTATTTTCTCCATCTTTGTAGTTACCATATATTTTGTTGGATTTATTAAACTAGTGAGTTCAATATTTCACTACTTAAAAATCATTCCATTGATTCCTAATCCCCATCATTTCTGTTAGAAAGTTACCCATTAGTCATAATTGTTCTTCTGGCAGCATTGTTGTTCTTTTTTTTTTTTTTTTTAATTCCTGGCCAAATTCTGATTCTTAGTCCCTTAACCATGACTAAGATTTATAAATGCCTGAATAGGAGAGATATCACTGCCTGCACTTTACTACTTAATTGTTCAGAACTATTTTCTTCTCCATTTTCTAGCCCCTTTAGTATTTCTGAGTCTACAACGCTCATACATTTAAAATTGGAATTTAGTAACTTATCTGTTTATCTATTGCAAACTATTCCATTCCAGAGGGATGCAGATTTTACATGAGCTGATGTGGGAGATCTGTGTGTGCTGTGTCTATATGTGTTATCTTTCTGTAACGATAAAGTAAAATGAACATCTATTATTATATGCTACTCCTACTCTATTCATATTCATTATGGTAATTATATGATAATTTTCTTCTGAGGAAATACCCATTTCCAAAGGATTTCAGTCAAACTTAATACAATCAGTTTCACTCTAAGAGAATAATATATAATTTAGACCTAAACTATAGAGTGAATCTGAAGATGAGAGATTTTATTTATTTATTTTTTAAAGATTTATTTATGCATACAAAGCTGCAGTGTAGGCCAGAGGTGTGGGGGGTGAGAGGATTCACCAGAGACAGACTGGGGAGCAGAACAGGACTGACTGAAATACACTGCTGAAGAGAGCAGTGAGCAAGACAGGAGAGGTCTGCTGCACCATGTGGGAAGCTCTGTGGCCGGGTACTGAACTCATGCTGCAGTGGCTCTGGATAGCTTCATAGTGCTGTGACTTAATCCATTGCGCAACCAGGGAGGCCCAGAAGATGAGATTTTAAACAAAACTTCAGGGGAGAGATTCAAACTTTTAACTGCTTGATGTAAACTTTGAATGGCTATGATTTCTGAAGCAGCAATATTATCTTTCAATCATGTGATGTTGGAAAGTGAACTCAGCATGACATAAGAAAGGAAGGGAAAGTAACAACTCCTGATGACACCATTTACCCTTCACATAACATCTCTGTCCTTACAAATTTCTTCTTAAAAACTCAATATATTCGCTGTTTTCTTGAAGTTGTGTGTTCTACAAGTCAGAAAACGAAAATTCATCAGAAAATGAAATTTTCAACAGAAAATGAAATTCATCCATCAATGAAAGTATGCAATTTTTTTAAAATTTAGCACACTATTATTTAGGTATCATTTAAAATTGTTATCTGTTATTTTTTTTTAAAGAATTTTTATTTATTTATGTATACAAGCTGGGGTACAGGCCAGAGGCGCGGGGCGGCTAGAGGGTTCACCAGAGACAGAGTGGGGAGCAGAACAGGCAGATCAGAACTACACTGCTGAGGAGAGCAGTGGGCGAGGCAGGAGAGGTCTGCCGCACCATGTGGGATTCTCCCCGGCTGGGCGTCCAACTGGCATCGCCCGCAGCCAACAGCTCCACAGCGCAGCGCCCAACCGCTGCGCCACCGGGGAGGCCTTATCTGTTTTTAAAGCAAATGCTAACTTCAGATTGGATTTCCTAGATTCATTATCTTTGCTAATGATTAAATTCTAATTCTACAAATGTTATAATTTTATCAACAGAATTAAAAATAGTGTAGAGTGAATATGGTCATGCATGTTTCAATTCTTCAGAGAAAGACCTTTCAGTTTTTCACGATTATGATATATATTTTTTTTATTCAAAAGAAGTACATAGTTGGTTGTATTCTATTGATTAAACTATGTACTGCTGAGATTAAAAATTCAAACTGTGTGCTGTACTCTGGCTACTAAAAAACAAAACAAAACAAAACAAAACAAAACAATTACATAGTCATGTACTGTCTTGGCAAAATATCTCTTCACTTTTACTCATGTTTCCTTTTAGCAACTGCCCTGATCTCTATGGGAGGAACTGTCCAGTGTTTTGTTGTTAAGTGTGCAGATTCTAGAAACAATTGGACTAGTCTGCATCTCAATCCTACTGTTCAATAACTTTGAAATCATGGGTGACTACCAAAATCTTTTTGTGACTTAGCTTCTTCCACTGTACCCAAAGTTAATCATAAAAATATATATACCTAGTAAAGTTTTTGCAGTAATTCAGTAAGTTAAAATGTGATTAGAATAGTACCTGCCACACAAAAGTACAATAAATATTAACTATTGTGGGCCTTCCTGGTGGCGCAAAGGGTTAAGTCTCAGCCTATGAAGCTATCAGCAGCCACTGCAGCACCAATTGGATCCCCAGCCAGGGAGTATCCCACAGGGCCCAGCAGACCTTTCCTGTCTTGCCTGTTGCTCCCCTCAGCAGTGTATGTCAGTCAATCCGCCTGTTCTGCTCCCCACTCTGTCTCTGGTGAATCCTCTCACCCCCTGCACTTCTGGCCTATACCACAGCTCTTGTATGCATAAATAAATAAAATCTTAAAAAAATAAATATAAACTATCGAGATGTTTTTTGATTTATAATTACTTTCACTCTCCGACATACACTGAACCCACAACATTAACATTTCTCAAGGTCCTCCCTGGTAGTGCAGGGGTTAAAGTCTCAGTGTTATCAAACTATCATGCCAGTCTCCAGTCACTGCGGCCTGAGTTTGATCCTCAGCCCAGAGATTCCCACATGGCGCAGCAGACCTCTCCAGTCTTGCCCGCTGCTCCTCTTAGTGTATTTCAGTTAATCTGCCTGTTCTGCTCCTCACTCTGTTTCTGGTGAATCCTCTCACCACCCCCACACCTCTGGCCTACACCCCAATTCTTGTATGTATAAGTAAATACAAATCTTTTAAAAAATAAAATTTTTCAAAATATTTACTTGATTGAAGATCTTGAGTTAGTTAATGCCTTTAGCCTTTCATGATATTTTTAGTAGACTTTGGTACAGAAGATATGCTTTAGCGAGGTTTTACTTACTCTGCAACAATCTCAAAGAGTAGCTCCCTTTCTCCAATTTTACTATCCAGGGAAGTCAATTAGGCAGAAGACCCTAATATAATAGCTTGTCGACATTATTAATCTTCTCAATAATTGGTATTGACTCTCTACATGGTATAACCTCAAAAGAAACAAATTTATTACAAGGCTATATTTAAAGGTGGGAAGAATGCAGGCACAGGGCATATAAAACATGTAAAGAGAAAATGTGTACAGTGCTTAAAATTAGGTGAAAAAAGACAAGTAAATCATAAAATCTCAAACCAAAGGAAGATTCCCAACAAAACACATAATTTGCAAAACTGCTACTAATTGTACAGTGCAGATCTAGAGAATCGCTGGAAAATTTTTGTTTTGAAATGTGGCGTATGAAAAAGATAGAGTTAAATTTTGACAAAATTTTGGTGGGTCTAAGCTTATCCCCCAAGACACCTGGAACTCTGGAATTAACCATTAGCTAGAAGAAGATGAATGTACCAGGAAGTGATAAATAATACATTATTTATGTCTAAATCACTCCCAAAACTGTACTTTGAATCAACATGTCTACATTGTTTATTGAAAATGTATAAATCTGTGATTTGTTCCTGGCTTAACCAGTTATATAGCACACTTCTGTTTACATGGTCAGTGGAATAAAAAAAGACCACTAGGTAAACTTAAACCTTGCTTCCCCAAGTGAAATACCTCATATGTCTTGGTGGCTGCTTTTTCAAAGATAAAGTGCCTCTTGTTCTACTAAGGCAATCATTATTACGTGCATATCAAATTCTTGAACCTTTGCTGTGCTTCCATTCTTTGCCTATACAGTATTCTTAACCATTATAAGTACATCCTGTGGAAACGACTGAGTTTTTTCAATATTTCAAATTGTGCCATTGCTGCAGTTAATTGAGCAAGAAAAATGAAATGAGATTTGCCAGCACAGTTTAAGTGATGGCTAAGGATTTGTGTGACAGAAAGATGATGGGTGAGCAGGAGATGAAGGGTCTTACCTGAAGATGCACAGTAATTCAGGGCATTGTGGTTACAAGATATTCAGGCATTGTGACCATTGACGGGGGGCGGGGGGGGGGGAAGGATAGTTTAGAAAGTGAAGCTTGATCCAGAGCCAAGAAAATAGCTTAAAGTTTTATTAAAGAAATTATACAGAGAAAAAGTCAATCAGAAATTTTGTAACTTAACTGATTTTTGTGATTTTGGAGAAAATCAAATTAACTTAGAGGCCAAGGCTTCTAGGTCCACCGAGTTCCATTAACAATTCTGTCAGCAAAGTGGTAAGAATGATAGGGGGGCATCATTAAGGCACAACTAAAGTAAGGATAGACTCAATTGAAGTTACTTTAAGTCAATTTGTGAATGATATGTGTTACTGCCTGATGAGACACCACTGAAATAGACTTTTCTGTTGGTTAGAAAAGTGTTATTTCCCTTTCATTCAATACTGCTTAGTGGAAAGGGATGTTTGACTTACTCAACATCCTTAATTAGCAGCAGAAGTGTGAATAAACAGACCAAATTTAATCTGTTGAGCTGGATAAAGGTGGGGGCAACATAATATGTATTTTGGCAAGGTTATTTATGCAAATACATCCATGGTAAGTAAATTAAACATTTTTTTCTGTTGTAAATTGTTCAATTTTTTTTATAATTATTCATATCTTTTACATTATTGTGTATTCCCCATAGATTACCCACCACCGATTCACCCGTGAAGCATCACCATAGTCCCTTGTACTCTTTACTCCCCTATTTTGAGCCTTTTCCCTCCCCCTCCCTTGCTGAATGTCTCTTTTTTATTTGATTCTCCTATATTCCTGTTATAAGTGAAACCATTCGATATTTTTCTTTCTGCCTTATTTCGCTGAGAATGATCCCTTCTAGCTCCATCCATGTTGCTGCGAACTACATGTGTGTATCTTTTTTGAATGCTAAATAGTATTCCATTGTGTATATGTACCACATCTTCTCAAAACATTTTTTGGAAGATTTTTTTTTTGCATAGCACAAACTATGTCAGGATGTTGAGCGTAAAAGCTAGATTGAGAGAACTGTATATCACAATACAAATATAAAACTAAGGTGTCTTATGGATATTTAACACCTATAGGACATATTGGATATTTCAAACACTTCATATATTTTATGAAATAGTGTAAGTGGTGGCAGAGAGAGGATGCTGCGTGTTAGGATTATACAACTAAATATGAATACATGTCATATCACAAAATAACTTTTCACATTATGCTGATGAGTTTGTAATTTGTCAAAGTGTAGAGAAATGGTATTAAAGGATTTTTTGTAATGCAATGATAGAATCAGGTTTACCTTTTAGAAACAATGGGTGTAGGACTGGTATTTAATTACAGAGCCAAGAAAGATTGAAAGGAAGGGTATCGAGTATTAAACTATTATAATATTCCAGACTAAAGTGGAAGAGAAAATAGATACAATTAAGATAGTAGCCATCTTCAAGAAAATTTTGACAATTTAGGAAGATACTGAGTGTGTGCAAACAATGGGAGTTTAGCTGAGGAGACATGAAAGACAAGCTAATTCCCAGGTGCTGTGTTTGAAAGACTTTACTAAACAGAGGGCAGAGGTGAGAGCGCTAATATTAATCTTTAATTAACACCAAGGAAGATTTAACAGTTTAAATTATTTGAGTGATAAAAACCTTCAGTAAGGTAGAATATGATGTAGTTCTATTTGACTATAAAGCCTGTCTACCCCAACATGCCAAAGTCTAAAATAAATGACCTCCATGTTTTGATACCATTTATCCAGAAATGATATACATTGCTTCAGTTGATACCCAGACTGTTATGACACAGATACACGACTGTAAACTGCAAAAGAGATTGAGAAGATTGGGCCTCCCCGGTGGCGCAGCGGTTGAGCGCTGAGCTGTGGAACTGTCGGCAGCGGCAACGCGAGTCCGACGCCCAGCCGGGGAGAATCACACACGGTGCAGCAGACCTCTCCTGCCTCACCCGCTGCTCCCCTCAGCAGTGTACTTCTGATCTGCCTGTTCTGCTCCCCACTCTGTCTCTGGTGAACCCTCTCACCGCCCCACGCCTCTGGCCTGTACCCCAGCTTGTATGTACAAATAAAATAAAATCTTTAAAAAAAAAAACTTAAAAAAGAGATTGAGAAGATAGATTTTTGTATGCTCAGGAGAAGGAAAATAAAGTTTTATTTATCAGAATCATGTCTCTGCCAGAAATAAAATTATGATCTATATATGATAACTAATGGAGAACAGTTTCTAATAATATGTGGGGAATAGGTAACAAAAATAGTGAAACTAAAATTGTGAAAACAAATCATGAAGGCATTTCATTCTCAAACATATCAGATTAATAAAAAAACTTGAGCAGTATTGCTAATATTAAGAACATAGGTGATGTTGGAGTGATGTGTAGATTAATAGGGGATAAATTTGAGGCACAGTTAGAAAGGAAATTATATTCAAAATGAATGTTAGTCTTTTGGAGAAATTAAAAATGTATTGGATTATAATTATGTTTTGGCGGGGAAAATATTTGTATGGAAACCCTGGTGCTATGGGGACCATTTGAAAGTCACTACAAAGGACCAACTAAAAGTCACTGAATATCTGAAGTGAGAAAACACCTGCTAGAAGGAGAGCAAGCTCAGAAGATAATGTAACTGGAGTCATTTTTGAAGGATTGACCACAGAAGCTGAGACTGAAAAAAAGAAGCAAAGATATAAGCAATTTTTATTGTTCTATCCATTGACATGAAATGCTAATGATTCAGTGGTCAAGCAACTAGAAGATAAAAAATATCTGTGGAGAAATCAAGTTCAGTTTTCTTTGGAATGTGGGATCGAAGGTATTTGCAGGGGTTATGGATGGGTAGATAGTTGAAGGGACATGCAAGCCTAGAAGTATTGAGAGCCCAAGAGCAGAAACAAACACCAACTAAGTGTCCCTTGCACTTATATATGGTACACAAAATATGAGGATGAATAAGGAATAAGTAGAAAGGAATGTTACTTTAGGATTATTAAAAAAGAAAGAAAAGACAAGGAAGATAATTTTAGAGAACTGTGAGTTAGTGCAATTAAAATCAGAGGTTCTAATAGTTTATAGCCACTCTTTTGGTTATGATATAAAGTCACTGAATAATCACCTGCAAAATGCAAATGCATGGCAGTTTAATACTCTGCACATATGGACGATAAGAAGACAGACTCTCCATATCGACACTGAAATTTACCTTCTTCCACAACAAATAGGAGTGTGCTCTTATGATACATCATTTCTCCAACAGATACGTGGGATCTTGATATAGTCCTCTGGTTGTATCAATTCCAACAAAGACAAATAAAAATATTCACTCCTACTCTGTCATTGAAATTAACTCTCTGAGTACTTTCTAAACATCAGAGTTGTCATTACCAATTATCTTGCAAATGAGTTTGTGCCTCTAAGGAAATTAAAAGAAAACCTAAAGAAATGGGAAACATAATATGATCCTGGAAGGAAACAAAATAGTTGTAAGACAAAATTTCCAATCAATTAATTTATAAATTAAACACAATTTCAATGATATACTGTTTTTAATTGCTAAATCTTAAGTCATCGGTAGAATAAAGAACATCCAAGAAAACATTAAATGTTAAAGCAAACTTTCCCTAACAAGTATTAAAAGATAATCATGATGCTAAATATAGCACTGACATAGAAACTGATGGATAAATGGAATCTATAAAATTTTATGTCATAGATTCTTATGAAAAATACATATGTTATGTGGAAAGGTGATACTTCAAAATGGGCAACAGATGAATCATTCAGTAATTGTAATGTGACAAGTCGCTAATCGTTTAAAAAAATGATAACCTCCTTATTATTTAAGTGGATAGATGAATCACTCAATAAATGATATTGAAACAAGTGATTAACTGCTTGGAAAAATATAATGATACCCCCATTTTTTAATTACTGTCATTATTAGCTTTGCTAACTACTATAATAAACATACAATAGCAGCATAATGACCATGTAATAGCCCATACAACTTTTTCTTTCTCAGAGAGCAGCTTTTTTCCAGGCTCTCTCTGTGCTAATCTCTGCCATTCACAAAGACATTGAAATGCTCTGTACCAGCATAAGGAGAAGAGGAAGAGAGGGGCAAACCACCCAATACCACAGCTTACAAATATCACACAATACTCTCTAACCAATACCCCATTGATGAGGAGTGGTAACATAATTCAGCCTCCATGCAAATCCTAGCTAAAAGCATAATCCCTGACAGTGATATAGAAGGAGAGAGATCTGTATTGTTAACAGAGAAGTCCTCATATGTCGTATAATACATTGTGCAGCAAAATAAATACCAATTAAGTCATGCATTTGAATATGAAGCTAACTATAGAATAAAATTTTTGTTGTATTTACGTACTTTAAATTTTAAAGTAGGCATTTAAAAAGATTTCCAAAGGTAAACCACAAAGGAAAAGCTAATGAAAATAATACACACTTTTTTTCAAATTTGCACATGAAGCAAGCCAAAACAAAGGAAAGCAATTATTCATACAACAAAATACAGACTAAGTGTACAAATTATCATATGGATCAACAAGAAAAGTCAATGCAGGGCCTCCCTGGTGGCATGGGGGTTAAGTTTCAGCGTTCTCATGCTATTGTGGCTGCAGACTGAGTTCAATCCCCAGCCAGGGAGCCAACCCACATGGCGCAGCAGACCTCTCTTGCTTTGCCCTCTGCTCCCCTCAGCAGTGTATTTCAGTAGATCTGCCTGTTCTGCTCCCCACTCTGTTTCTGGGGAATCCTCTCAGCCCCCACACCTCTGGCCTATACCCCAGTTCTTGTATGCATACATAAATAAAAATATTAATAAAAAAGAAAAGTTAATGCAAACACTATTTACTGACATTAAGAGAAAGAGGGAATTAAATAACAAATATGCATTTAGAATACATTGTTTTACAGTTAACTTTGTTAAAACTAAAAAATTTATAACACCCAAAGTTCCACTTCAGATTTGAGTAACCAAAGCTGGACTTAATTGCAAATATAAAACCAAAACTCAAAATATATGAAACAACGTCTTTCACACATTTAATGACAAGCCAGCAGAGGAATGAGATCCCTGAGAGAAGGAAGCAAATTAGGAATATGTTACAGTTGTCCTTGCTTCTCTCTGAAAGTGATTTCTAATCACACTCAAGAGATACATAAAACAGTGATTTCAACAAGGGAGGGAGAAAGAAATCAGAATACAAAGAAGCTGAGATGCCTGGGATTGGTGGAGCAGTTAAGGAAAGGAGGATGAAACAGAGAAAGAACTGTAGACATCTGCTGCTGAGTTGGCCCTCAAAGTGTTTTTTGATTACTAGGAAGCATATGCATAGAATGATACCCCATAAATCCAGTCAAAGTAGATAGACAGATGATGGATGGATGGATGGATAGATAGATAGAAAGATAGATAGATAAAGAGCTGGGTAGACAGGTAATGGGAAGACCGCTAGCCAGCTAGCTGGAGGGATGGGTAGATGGGTAGATAAATATGGATGACAGAAAGATAGATATATGATGATGGAGAAGAATGGATAAACAAACAACAGCAATCTTGTTATAGAAGTTAACAACCTTATGGTTGTTGCTAGCAAAACGATATGAATAATTTTATCCAACAGAAGCATATGAAATGCATTATTTAGAGAGTACCCCTGCCCTTGGAGTGCTATTTCATTGCGAAAATAATCAGTTTTCATGTTTCAAAATGAGCAAAAAATCCTGGGATAATATGTTTTTTAAAGTTTATTTCTAATCATGCTATATTAAGATTCCTTGATGAAATAATGTCTACTAATTACACTGGTCAACAGTGAGATCATAACTGACTTTAAAATGCCCTAATCTGTAGTATCTTGGTGTGCTGAACATGAATATAATCCTGAAAAATTTTTATTCGCTCTCGTTTGAAGATATTTCATATAGTTCATTTTATATGTTTCACCATGTAAATTTATCCAATAGCACTGCAACAACATCCTAAATCAGCCTAGAATGATGTAATATTGCATCACATTGCCTAATACCATCACGCACACATCATCCAGAGTTGATTGCATCATTTTCTGATGCAATGCAATACTACTGCCAGGCAGCTGCTGAAGTAAGCTGACGTCAGCAGTGCACTATAGAAAGCCCTGTCGGAAAGGTTGAGCATTGAAAATATTTCAGACTTTGTGTGGGACAGTTTAAGCTACTGTTCCATAGAACTGTTATTATTTCATCCATTTAGGCACAATACAGAACAGTAATGTCTCAAAAGTGCATTCATAGAGTGGACAATCTCTGCTCTATTTGTGGGGAAGTGATATTATTTGCCAACCAGAAGAAAAGTATCACTTCTCAAGTGAAAAGGGCTTATTATCTTTACTTCGGATGCAAGGTTGGTGATCAAGACAAGCCTTGGGCCCCACATCTATGTGTACAACACAGTTTTCACAGTGATTAAATGGAAAAAGATCATCAATGCTGTTTGCAGTCCCCATAGTGTGGAGAGAGCCAAGCAACCACATAAAAGACTGTTACTTCTGTTTGGTTCCTCCTCTTTCCAGCGGAATAACAAAGCAAAAGAAGTCGAGAATAGTCTACTCAAACATTCCATCTGCATTGAGATGACCGGTTCAACAACTTGCTGCAGGGTGATGCAAAACAAGCATGGAATGCTTTTCGCCTAGTGTCTACAAACTTTCTTGGGAATGTTAGGCCAGAAAACTACAAGGAAGTAGTAGAAGACATGCTGATGCAGTATCAGAAACTTGGCTGCAATATGTCTCTAAAGAGCCACTTTCCTCATTCCCATCTGGATTTCCTCCCTGAAAACTGTTATGGTTAGTGATGAACATGGCAAATTTTTTCATCAAAATATCACATTAATGGAACAAAGATACCAGGGAAAATGGTCCACTACAATGCTGGCTGACTACTGCTGGACACTCCCCAGAGATGCTCTTGAACAGCTGTACAAGAGACAAGTGAAGAAATCTAAGAATTAGTCTATGACTTAATTTTTTACAGTTATTAACCGTAGGCCTATTACTATTGGCACGCATTTCATGATGTAAACATCTATTTATTGCAGATTATAAAAAAAAAAAAACTAGTGTCAAAATTAGAATTTGACTGTCATATTTGTGTTGAGCACATATAAATTGATAGGACATGACTAATTTTATTTCAGTAACATGAGTTTTGTAAAAATTTGTTGACCAGTGTTACGGATGCATACCTATAAATATGCTATGTATCACATATACCTATATGTTTATTTATAAACAGAATTTGTATTATATGAGGTTCAAATCTAAACATGCTAACTCCCACCTGGGTGGAGAGATTTCGCTTAAACTTCAGGTCAGTCCCACACAATACATGATTTTATTGGTGGAAATCCATATTACGATAATATAAGGATACAATTCAATTGGCAGTAAGATGAGTTTGGGGGAGCCAGTACAAAGAAGCTGGTATCTAGCAGCTTTGGAGGAACTGCTGTTTCTTCAGCAGAGCCTCTTGTGGCAGAAGGCAACATCTTGAGGCTTAAGTGCTGCTAAGGTCATGGAGTGCACAGTGTTTCATATTGGTTTACACCAGCTCATATATTGGTGCTGCTTCAGAAGGGTACTATTAGAGCATCCCTCAGCACTGTTAAGCTTTTATCCTTGCCTATCAATGTCCTCCTAAATAAGTGGTCACTTTCATTGTAGATTATTAAGTCACTCCATTTTGATTACCTATTTCTTGATCAATCAGGGTCATTAACATACCAATACATACAGTGATTAGTTCAAAGTATAATTAAGTAGTGCTTCAAAACCTACCTGGTATCTATTTATATTTAAAGTATAATTATATAAATTAAACATTAAAAATTTAAGTCAGGTGTTACCTATGAAAAATGTCATCAATCAGACCCCAATTTAGAACATCTTGAATTACTGAAGTTATAGAGATTACTACTAGAGTACGGATGATTGAAAGTACAGTTGAATTTTTAGGAATGTCAGACATATATACTCCAGTCAAACCTCAATTAACTTTTATTTGTTTTATATTAAAAAAATCAAAGACACATTAATAGATTGAGGCTAATTTGAGTTTAAATAAAGCATAGAATGTAATCCCAAAGAGTTTGATTTAGTACCTTATACATTTGTATTTCATATTATATTGACATTTTGCCTATCCAACTTGCTGAAAAGGTTAATATTCTTGGTGAATGAATATAAAGAAAAATCTCTGTAGTATCTTAGTCTCAGTAAACTAAGTCTGGTTATCTTTGTCACCTTGCATTTGTTCAATTTATCTGGGCCATTGTATGCTTAAAATTCTGTACCAGAAGCTTGGAATATAACTATAGATAATTGACTTTGTACCTTTAAAGAGGTTATAAATTCTTTGGATTGTTTTGAAACAAATTAAAAAAAAACAATTCATAGTAAGTTGTGGCAGATATATACATATTGATTCCCAAAGTTAGTACATCAGACCCAGAACAAGGCCAGAGAATTTAGAGGAAAATGTCTTCACTATCTGTCAGAGCAGATTATCCATTTATCCATTTATCCACGGGTATCAATTGTGAAGAGGCAGAGAGTACAAATGCCTGCAAACCCAAAATATACAGATGAGGAAGAACAGGCAGTTCAGCTTAAGCATATTGATAACACAGTGAAACTAGGAGGGAATTTTGGCTCAGTTTATTAGATGGAGAGGGAAGTGAAAAGATCAGTCTATCCATGCTCTTGATCCTATTCAAGTAACTCCATAGATGATCCTTCCATTTTTCAAATAATTTTCCAAAAAATATTTTAAAATGTTTAAACTTTATTTTATGTCATTCAAGTGGATTTCCTTATTATTATTTTTATTATTTTTGCCTATAATTTGGACACATGGAATCTTTATCCAGTGAACCACCACTTATTTTAGGATGTCTATTGTAAAATCATACACATTTAATTTAATTTGAGATATATTTGAAAACCCACTAAGGGCAGAGATTATTGTGCACGTGTAAAAATAATTTAGATAGAACCACCAAAGGGTCAAAATCATCAACCCCTTGAGAAGCAAGCTCTTGGTCACCATGGGAATATTTAAGGACAGTAACTCTTATTTCTGATGT
Organism: Scalopus aquaticus; assembly: GCA_004024925.1. Classification (NCBI taxonomy): domain Eukaryota; kingdom Metazoa; phylum Chordata; class Mammalia; order Eulipotyphla; family Talpidae; genus Scalopus; species Scalopus aquaticus. The sequence goes on from PVIJ01008344.1 coordinate 47,337, forward strand.
GGTGAAATATGGAATGATTCACTATTTAACTAATTTCCTTTCAAAAGTATTATGGGATAAAACACAAAAGTTTAATGAATTGTTTTAACTTGCTTCTGTGTGTACACTTTTCTTAGTTCACATTTAAATGCTTTACATACCTGATTGAAACCTGAATGATTACCATTTTTTATACATAGGAAAGACCTCAATTTAATTAAACAAAATTTCTTGCTGACAAAAAACTTTTTTTTTTTGAAGGTACTGATTTGTGAAAGATACTCATTGCAGGCAATCAATATAATATAAATAACACAGCATCAACCCTTTCAAACTTAGTATTTCAGTGAAACAAAAACTTCAAAAATACATTAATACCCCAGAGTTCTGCTAGCATGAACCTTAAATTGAGCTAAATAATATGAAGAATGATTCTCTGTGATGCATATGAATTTGACAACTACAGACAAAATCCATATTTAATTTGCAGTGCTTCAAATTAACGTGGAGTGCCTAATATTTGTCAAGCATCATGGTCAGAAGTGTTGGTATCACTGTCAAGGAGGATACAGATGGCCAAAACTCTGAAATTTATGTCTAGAACTAAAGCATAAGATTAAATAAATTGTTTAGAATGTGATATTGGTAACTCAACTCACAGTCAGTAATAAATCTAAGACAGCTTTATTTCTTGTATAAATGTATAAATATGGTATGTGTGTGCCTGTGCAAATGTCTGAATACATAATATTTTATTAAATTCCTTCATCAGAAAAACAAAAATCATCAACTTGTTTATACTGCAAGTACCACAATAACATAAAGACCTTAAAATGGACATCCTCTATTTAGGCCAGTCTTCACTGTCTCCCACACCTTCCTGCCCAACCCCATAACTAATGCAACAAACACTGGTATGCATATCACCTCCAATCTTTCTCTTTGTTCATATACATATTTTCATGTATTTCTGTCCATTCTTAAGGATATTTTTGAATTGTTAGTATTTTCTAAAACTTTTGTATATATGCCCATCTCTTTCTATATATATAGTTTCACTCCAATTTACTTTTCTTACTTAAAAATGAATCGGGAACAATCCTCCAAATCAGAACATAGATCTTGGTCATTTTAAAGTTTGCCAAGAGTCCAATTATAAAAGCATAGACCTCAGAAATAGACTTCCTACATTCTCATACAATCTCCCCATTTATTTGTGTGATCTGTCATATCCTATTCAGATATTTCCTTCATTTATTCTATCTTTACAACAGAGATAATGTTACTTAACTCATACAATTATTGGGAGTTTAAATAAGACAAAATATGTAAAATGTTTACGAAAGAACCCCTTCACCCACAGAAATTGCCAATTAACATTTGCTATCATCATCATCACCATCACAATGAATATTAGATAAACTATGATTATGCAAATATATCCCTATTGATGTGCTTTTAGATTTTCCTTATTTTGGGCTAACTCTGAGAAGTATCTTGTAAACATATTTTAAATTGCAAGTATATAAAATTAGCTTTTGGATGTTTTACAGAATGCAATGTAGCAAAACACATTCCCATCAGTAATGCCACTATTTCACATCCAAAGATCTGGAAGTTCCAATTTTGCTTGATTAGTCCCAGTCCAGAGAATAAAAAGCTATATTTAATTTGCACAAACTTGAGAATGAGAGACGTTTGAGTACCATTTCATAACTCTGTCATATGGTTAATCCCTTCTGTAAAATACCAGTTTTTGTACTCTTTTCTACTTAAATGATGCCTTTAAGTATAACTTTGTAAAATTATTTATAATTTTCATATTGATACTTTATAGTTCCTAACTATGAAGAGAGCATATCCACAATAGGTTATCCACTCAGGTGTCCATGTACTACATAGTAAGCAAAAATTGACAGAGATTAAATAAAAACAGACAGAACTCTGTTCTTCCATTGTTTTGGGCATTCTACTATTGAGTACACTTATACTAATGATACATATTTTCCATTCAATATTTTATACATATTGTTCATGACCATTAAACCTAAGCCAACATAGCAAAAGTTGCAATACTTTAAACACTGTCATTTCTGACCGATGCACTGTTAACCCCCAACTTCTAGGTCAATAAACGTTCATAGCACCTTGTTTTGACTCTTGAACTTGTAACATCTTTGTAACTTGGAGGCATCTCTTTTTTTTTTTCTATTTGCTACTTAAATGTTTTACCAGTAATTGTCTATTTTTTTTTTTATATCACCTTCCTAGATTAGCATGAGTCTTTTAAATGGCAAATACAGATTTTTCTTCTGATTGGGAAAATTCTACTTTAGTGTTGTTTTTGTTATTTGTTCCTTTCTGTCCATTTTTCTTATCCTGAAATTCCTATCCACATTATATCTTCTGTCTTTCTTTTATATTGCTTAGATATTCTTGAATTATTTTATCTTCTTTGATTTTTAATTCTCACCTTCCAAGCACTTTTTTTTTCAAAAGAGAATTTTATTATTTTCAATGTGCCTAATGTAGTTTTACATTTGAAATCTGTTGTTCTAAAATTCTCAGCCTTTGTGGTATGTTAGGGTGTGTATGTTCCTATCACATCCTTTGAAGTGGTGTGTTATATTGTTGTTCCTCCTCCTATCTGACCACCTGACTAATGTATTAGTTTCACTCCTTCTATGTCACAACAATAATCTGCTCTTCTTTTCCCTGATATCTTCAGAATTGAGGACTCAAGACACTCACTGAAGATGTTCCCATTTTACTACACTACTTTTGTTATTCCAGAGACACCTTGAGAAGCTAATAAGTTGAGTGCTGTGAAGAATCAATATCAGAAGAAAAAAAAATACATCTTTTCTAGAATATTCCAATTTTCTATTATTCCCACTTCCCTTTTCTTCTCCTCTTTTTTCTTCTTCTATTTTTATTCTTCCTTTTCCTCCCCTCTCTCATTACTTGTTGAAAAGCACATAGAACTAATTGATCCAGGGTATAGATACTTTGATCACAAAGAAAATAATTTTGTAGTCTGAATTTTATCAGCGTATTGAATTTAAAAAGTTAATCTATTTTTCATTTGAAAAAATATGCATTGATAATGCCTTCAATGTTTACTTTATTCATTACTATTTCACAGTCTGTTAAGATAAACATATCAACTCCTCTATTTTCCATATTTAGATCCAAATATTACATAATTTTTTTTTAGGATTTCATGTGTCTCCACACTACAAATCAAATTATTTTGATTGATTAGCTTAATTGACAACATTAGTTTCACTATGTTTGACTAATTTTGATTTGATATGTCTGTATATAACTGTACCTATGACTGGATTTGACATGAGGAAAATTTGGCATATATATAACTACATCTATTTATCTATCTACCTACACACACACAAATACACACACATACATGGACATACACAAGCACACATATATATTAACATACACACTTATGCAAGTTCAGTTGACTCTTCATAGCATTTTAAATAAGAGATAACTCAAATTCTAATTCATCTCACTTCAATTTAATTATCTCCGTATCTAGTAGTTGGTATTTTGTTTTAAAATTTAATTGAATTTATTTCCATATCTGATCACTGACTTAATGATGATATACTCTTTATCATTTTCAGATAAAATTAACACTCTGTGAGAAATGTAAAGCCCGGCAGTTTAAATGTCAGTTAGAATTATGCTAATGCAAATTGAATTTTAAAAATAACCATACTGTGATGAGAAAGGCTATTTGAAATTATGTGGCATGTAGTTATTTTTAAGTGACACTTAAATGTGTAAATGGGATTCAGCTATGAATGGTATAAGGTATAAAACTTGCCTAAAAAGATGCTCACATTTTTTCCCTAATATTTTGGAATTAATTTAAGTATCAGCCACATCATTAGCATTTGATAAGTGCCTACTCCTTAAAAGAACAAAGCATTTATTTTTAAAATATCTAATCATTATCCATTTTAAAATATTGAGTGTATTAGGCAATCTACCAGGAAATTGGAGAACAAGTGCCTGCACCTATGCAAGTCTAAATTCCACTTCCAAACTCAGCTTCTTCATTTGCTTTCCTCATTCTTATCCCGGTATATACCATTGGTCACAATATTATTTTTCATCAAAACATTTTCCCTCAGTAGTTCCTGACTTTTCACCTTTTTCACTTCAAGTAAAAATTCCTATTGACTTGACATTTTTCTCTTGCTGGAGAAGCCTGACCCGGAGTGAGAATGCTACCACTGGTTGTAGTGCCCCAAAAGGGAGGAGGGGGATGCAGGGCTGGCCTTCCAGTGCAAGGGAGCACAATGCACTGGAGCACAGAATAAATTACTGAGTTTCTGTTGCAGGACTAGGATGACATTGGGAATGGTATTTTTCTTCCCATCTCCCTGATTTCCAGAACATTTCTCCAGGTGAACCCTTACAAACACCTACAGAAGCAGGAGAAATGCAGTGGCAGAGTCGGAACCTCAGCATCACAATGTAGAGACTACAAGGGTAGATTTGGATCTGACAGATACTAACACTGACTGGTGCAGGTTAATAATTATTCCAAAAACAGTATTTTAATTTTTAAACACATGAGTGAGCAAAAGAATAGTTTGTAAACTATATCCATGGCCTGAGTCTCTTTGAGGAACACTTGTCTAATGAATTTTCTGTGCTACCAGTCTACAAATGCCAGGACTCTCCAGAGTAATGACTATTTAATGACTAATGAGTAGCATTTCAATGATAATATAATCCTCCCTTTCTTTGACATAAGAATACAGGTGATCATATAAAATTTTCTATGGATTTATGACACTAGGAAATGCATTTGATTCCAGGGGAAATGTCAATGGAGAAATATATTTGGGATGAATTAATCCTAAAACTATACTAAAAATGGGATGAAATAATCTCTTCGAAATATGAGGTATTTATATTTTATCAATATTTCATAATTCCTTTGAAGCTAAACACTTTGTAACCAATATTACTACAATACCTGACACAAGTTCCCGTATTTGTGAAACTTCTTTCAGAGTTTCCATTGGTGAAGGGCTCAGAAGAAATTTGAGTGACAGTTTGAGAAATTGATAGCTAACAAGCTAACAGTAATACATTCTTTGAAAGCACAGCTGTCATAATACTTAAGAGAAAAGGACATTGACAGCACCGAGGGAAAGTACAGTAGGGTAAGGCCTAAATTCCTCCACAAAATATCACCTCACATTTAAGCGCTTAAAAACAAATCTTTTGGACATATTGCCAAAATGATCTTCCTATAGAACATTGCTGGTCATCACGGTCTGTCCTTTTGTGTAGTTAATGCTCTCTTCCGTTCAGCCAAGGATAATCTATATCATGCTCTAGTATAATCTATTTAAAACTCCAGAACTTTTTGTGTGTGTGGTCTTTGGTTTTGGTATTAATGTAATAGCTTCATAAAATGTATTTGATAGTATTCGTTCTTTCTCAGTTATATGAAAGTGTTTGTGTAGGATAGGTACTAGTTCATTTGTGAACGCATGGCAGAAATCATTTGTGAAGCCGTCTAGTCGTGGACTTTTGTTTTTGGGGAGGGTTTTGAGTACTGTTTCATTGTCAATGCTTATAATTGGTCTCTTTAGCTGCTCTATTTCTTTTTTATTTAGCTTTGGATGATTATATAGTTCTGGGAATTTGTCCATCTCTTCTATATTGTTGAACTTGTTTGCATACAGATGCTCATATAATCAACATGGAGGGAGCTGGAAGGGATTATGCTCAGTGAAATAAGCCAAAAGGAAAAAGAAAAATATTGGATGGTTTCACCTATAGGAGGCATATAGGAGAACCAAATAAGGGATCAGGGAAAAAATAATAATAACAATAAAAAATAGCAGACAACTATAAATCAGAGATATTCTGCAAGAAAGAGGGGAGGGAAAGGGATCAGAACAGGGGTGGGAAGAGCATAAGGGACAGTGGTGATGGTGTACAGGTGAACTGATGGTGGGAATTTTGTGGGGACTACACATGGGAGGAAAAAACACACACTATACAAAAATAAAGAATGATGTAAAATAAAAAAAAATAATGAAAATAAATAAAACTCTAGAACTTGCCCAGAATATAAAGAACACTTAGTAGACCTTGTGATTGTGTATGTTGTTGCGATTGTATGTTGAGTGATAACAGACAATGGCATTTGTGTCCTTTTGGGGGCAGTCCTTTCACTTGCCACCATGCTCATTACAAGAAAGCCTGGGCCCCAACTGGCCTCTGAGTGCCAGTTCGCAGGTTACAGGTTTTTATTTTGCCAACAATTCATATTAAAGAACTAATTAAACAGAAATTATTTCCCAATAATTTCTATACCAATCATAGTTCATGATAATTTCAGTAACAATCATAAACATATGTGAATATTGATGAAACATCGGTAGTATGTTTTTTCTTAGAGCAAACTTGCTACTCTTTGTTGGTTTTGATTGAACTCAAATATGAATGACCTACTTTAATGCTTATTCTGAAGCACAATATATAAAATGAGGATATCTGTTTAAGAACTATACATTGGGTACTTAGTGTGACACTTGACTGTGTGCATTTATGTGTGTTCGTGTGTGTGCATGTGCAATTTTGGTAAATATTTGCCCTAGATATCTAGCAACTGATGAAGCAATGGCTTCTTTTGTGTCACCTCCACCCAGTTTTGACTTCACTATTGAGAAGAACTCATCTTGGTTCTTGCCTTCTGTCTAGCTCTTCTGCTCCAAATTGAAGCTGATAATTCTCTCCTATTTCAATTAAGTTATAAAACTAACGACACTTAAACACAGTTGTTATTATTCCTTATTTCCACACCAAGCCAAAATAAAATTGTTATATGATCTTATTTGCAAAGTTCATTTGAGAATAGACAAAATTAATGATTAAAATATATGCTCTGTCTCAGAGATCTAGTTTTGTTTTTTTTTTGTAAATAGACAGTAGCAAATATTTTAGACTTTAAAAGCTACATATGATCTCTTGTTGCTGCTTCTACTTCTTCTTAGTCTTATTGTTCCTTTTAGCAACCATTTAAAAACATCCTGCAGTACAGAAGCTTTTTATTTTGATGTAATCCCATCTGTTTATCTTGTCTTTCACTTCCTTCGCTTTGAGGGATGAGACTTTGAAGATTTTGCTGAGATGTATGTCATGTAGAGTTTTGCCTATATTTTCTTCTATACATTTTATGGTTTCAGGTCTTACATCCAGGTCCTTTATCCATTTTGAGTTGACTTAAAGAAAAAGAAAAATATCGAATGGTGTCACTTATAACAGGACTATAGGGAGGCGGGGTGGGAGAGAGACACTCAGCGGTGGGGGAGGGGGGAGGGGAGGATAAGGCACAAAATGGAAGAGAGGAGAATACAGGGGACCATGGAGATGGATCACGGGTGAATTGGTGGTGGGCTGCCCAAGGGGAATACAAAATGTAAAAGACACAAATAACAATAAAAAAAAAAAAAAAAAAAAACATCCTGCAGGGGTCTCCCTGGTGGCCTAGGGATTAAGTCTCAGCACTATCATCACTGCAGCCTGAGTTTCCAAGCCCAGCCAGGGAGCAGACCTCTCCTGTATTTTGCCCAATGCTCCTGTTAGCAGTGTATTTCATTCGATCTGCCTGCTCTGCTCCCCACTCTTCTTTCTGGTGAATCCTCTCACCCTTGCACCTCTGGCCTATACCCTAGTTCTTCTATGAATAAATAAATTAATCTTAAAAGAAATAATAATAAAATAAACACACCCTGTAATTTGGTCTTTGCACTGTGTAGTTTAACAGTCTCTGCCCATTTGGTCTCTTGCCACCTCCTATTACACTGTCTTGGTGGTAGCGCTGAGACATAACCCCTCGGCCACCAGGGCGGCCCCTATTATAATTTTGGAAATTAA